>CAFUXE010000293.1:244093-320129 GCA_903364295.1 Serranus cabrilla | reverse complement strand
ATGCGTGAGTAGATACAGTACACAAACAAAGACACATTCACAGAGGCAACTGTCACATCAATGCCTGAAGGGCTCTGCGGCAAACGCTGATATCCTGGGATGTTTCGATTTCCAAAGTTTTCTTTGTTGAAGTTTTTATGACATTTCTAAAACTGAAAGCTAAAAGTTTTTCTCCCCCTCCCACTGCTAACATTTCAATCACACTCACACAAGACAACACAAGCACTTATCTAGATGCACACACACACACACACCTTCCGGATTCAAAAGTAAACCAGGTGGAGTCTCGTCCGTATCTGCGCAGGGAGCTAAGAGGCCACATGACGAGTTTGAGGCGAGCGTTGTGGATGTCCCACAGGTAGATGTTTTCATGGGTGATCTGCATGGTGCACTCCCCGTAGATGTCCAGGTTAGGCGTGGGCATTAGGTACACATTGAACCGTTCTGGAAGGATTCACAAAAAACTTATTAGGGAGAGAATCACAATGGTAAAAAAAAAAAAAATCCAGTGTTTCAAAACTGATTTTCTCACATTTTTCTAATAGCAATGCAGATAGTTTTGGCTTTGTTTAAAGCATATTTTTCTACAAACACTTTCCTTGTCTCTTAATAATCATCAGGCTATTCTGTGATTTGTCTTCATAGGATGGTTTGTGAGCAGAGATTTAACGATAATTTGCGAAGTTAATTTGTGATACAAACGCGTGACATTTCAAATCAGTTAGATGGAAAAATTAATTGCAATTGATTGTATCACATGTGTTGCTGAGCTCCGGCTGTTTTGAGACGAATGAGGGACAGATAGGAAAGGGGAATTAAACAGGTAGGACAAAGCAGGAACAAAGCAGCAAAATTGTAAAATTCTTTTATTTATGATTTATCATCAGTTTTAGAAGATTTTGTGTTTGTGTTGTTCATGAATTATGCCATTCATTTACATTCACTCCCTCTTCCAGCACACCTGATTCAAACGATCAGCTCATCATCAAGCTCTGCAGAAGCCTGCTAACGATCCTGAATTTGAGTCAGGTGTGTTGGAAGAAGGAGACATTTAAAACATGCAGGACAAAGTTATCTTTTTTACTAACACTGTGTCCTCAATCACACTTTAATAAAAAATAGTGAGAAATTGTACTGTGAAGTTGAGTGTATCATCACATGCCTATTTTTAGTTCATAGTTTTTGTGAAACAAAGGACAAAAAAAAAAAAAAGAAACTGTGTGTTTATCCCTTTTTACATGTCTTATTGTGTGTTAGCTGTAACTTTAAATGGCAAAAATGCTAGTTTTACCCACTAATCTACACTCACTAAGCCATAAAGTGAAAATAAAAAAAAGCTGAAATCACTCATTCACATTAGTATTCCCTTTGCTGTGGCCAGGTGCATCCTGTTTGCTTTAATTATCACTGAGGTGGGTGTGAACTTGTCCACCTGTGGCAAACTGAATTGATTGCACAAAGGCACGCCAGGGTATATAAGCTCCCACTGTGTGGCCCGGCAACACTAAAACAACTTTGTGCAAATTGTGGTGGGACATGGATCAGGGCAAACATATAAAACCAATTATAAAGCTCTAAAAAAAAAGAATGTTTTACCTGATTTCACCTACAGTGGGTCTAACCTGCCATCCAGTGAGCTGGACTGGGATCAGGGAAAATCTGCCCGTTCACATTAAAACTAACTCTCTGAGGCAGACAGAAGGAGGGAGAGAGACAGAGAGGGAGCGAGTTCTCCATAATCTAAATTAGTTCTCACTAATTACGCTTAATGATTCAAAATAAGCCATGTGTCTGCAGTGGATAGAAAATGGCAATGTCATAGTGTGGCGTATTTTTAGGGACAGTGAAAATGAACTCTGATCTAATTATCGGCCCCTGCTGCTTGGGGAGGGCCACTAATTGAAACATGGTTGCAGGCCCAAGCCTCTTGTTTCATTCACTCATTCAGGCAGTAGAGACGCCGGCTCACTCTGTCTCCATAACACACTGCTGCAACTTCTGCAAACTTCTGCCCCGACAGAGGAGAGGGGAATTGTGTTGTTACAGTTCAGTCGGTTCAGTCAAAAACTTGTATATTGATATCTTTAAAAAATGAGGCCAAGTTATGTTGAAGAATACAATTTCACTTCACGGCTGCAGTGAAATGAAATGGGCTGAAATGACGGCAGATTCTTTTCAATTACTCGCCCTTTTACAACTTTAAACTGCTCTTCTTTGCCTGTTGCCTTTTCAATTTCCTCTGCGAGTTTACAAATTACACAGAGAATGAGCTCCTCTGTGATAGCAGCGCCCTGTTGTCTCCTCTCTTTTCCATTTCCATTTCCTGTGAGTGGAATATGTGGGGAAGCACATTTATTTCACATGGCTTTAGGAGCCATAATCTCATCCATCTCTGTGACAAGCTTCATTATGAGGGAAGCCAGTGATGCACAGCACTTCTCATTAGGGCTGGAACAGAGCCCCGACCACAGCCTGTGACCTGTGCTCTAACTCACACACACACAGGTTTCCTTCAACACACACACATCCAAATGGAGTTCTGAAGTTGAACTAGCGTGTGCTAATGTAACAAAAGACTGTTACAGGAGACTTCGGATCAGATATTGACAAAAAATGGCCCTTATTAGCCAGGCCTAATTGGACAGTGGCAGTTCTGCTCCCCTAACCCTCTGAGGACTCAGTTGCATTAACACATACGGGCCCGGACTGCAACTGCTAACTGCTCGGTGGCGAGCTGAGTGTGAGAGATTGACCCTGAATGGCTGTCTGTGTTAGCAGGGACTAATTGGGCACTCACCGTTCTGCTCCCGCTGCACCCCCGCTGCTAACAGGTCTGGCTCTCCCAGGCTGATGTCGTTGAGACGGCTGCCCAGGCACTCCACGCACAGCAGCTTACACCATTCCTCCGCATCCAGCTCTGCACACAGCCACACAGCAGCACAGCGTTAAAGCATGTCCTCCATCAAACACACACACACACCTCCTCTATATCCAACTCTGCAGACATAATAAGACATAATAAGACACAGATCATCCGACCACAGCCGCGCTGCCTTTAGTGTGTTTACACATGCACATAAATCAGCCCAGGAATTTCAGAATAAAACGCTAGACATGTGTACGGCTAACAGTAACCAGGGGGAGGAAAATCAATCTGATCGATTCAGTGCAGATTAAAAGAGGCGGTGGGATCAGCAGTAGCCAACAACGGATGAAAGCTAGGTTTCTCAATACCCAGTTCCAAGGCTGCAGCTCCGCTCAAACTATAAGGCCACAGTCACAACTGAAATAGTGATCATCTATGCAGACGATCAATGAGCTATTTTCCTAATTGAAGCTGAAGCTTGTTAATTGGAAAGGAAATGTATGCATGAAAAGACTTTTTCAACAAAATGAGCTGGTTGAGGGAATAAGTACATTTATTTTCTCACTTGACGAAAGTTAGATGAGAAAGTTGTTACCACAGTCTGTAAAAGAGACTCAAACTTGCATTATTTCTAACGGCCAGCAGGAGGCGACTGCACTGATTCCAGAAAGAAGTCAATTAAATAGGAGATTTTCCCTTTCTTTTTTTTATTATGCTCCTTTTAAGAGCAAAATGAGTGGATGTTTTAAAATGTCACGGAAAACCTAATGTGACACATATGTCTCAATAAGAAAAATTCTTATGATAGCTAGGTTAATTAAGCTTATTCAATGATATTTAGACAATATATATTTTTATTTTTCAGAAATGGTTCTATATGGTCTATTTAGTCTGTTTTATGCCCCCTATAATTTCCCTTAAATGAGAGATGGTCCGGGTTCTTAACGCCCAATGTGACATATATGTCACATTACAGATCTTTGACACTAGGGGGTGGTATTTTTAGAAATGTGTTCTACATGTTGTATTTAGTCTGTTGTATGTCCCCCATAATTCCGGGTTCTTATGGGTTAAAGGTTAAAGGCCCGATGTGACATATATGTCACAGCGATTTTTATCTCATTTGTTTTATATCAATTTAGGACATGTTATGTAAGCATTACAATTCTTAAATGGCTTGAATCTTACCTTTAGCAACAAAAAACAAGCATTTTAAATTTAGCTAGCTCAGCCCCTTGTGGTGATCTGGCAGACAGACATCTTGGAAATGTTGTTATTGGAACACGAAAGCACATGATGTGTCACATGACCCACCAGGATGTTCAGTATGTGTCACTTAGGGACTTCATGAGTTAAAATCAAGGAAAATGCTGTACAAGGAACTTTCTAGGATATTTAAAGGGCCTGAGACATATGTGTCACAGTGGGTTCTTATTGTATACAGTATGTTTTAAGGCGCGGCTATCTTGTGACCACTCTCATGTTTGTTTGTTGCGTTAAATATTAAGCTAGCACCAGCAGCTTACCTTAGCAAAAAGACTCGAAACAGGTGGAAGCAGAGAACCTGGCTCTATTCATCTTGATGCGCTCTTTTTTTTGGTTGTCCATCTGTAAAACTTATGGATAGTACTTTTTTTTCGGTACCACTTTGAGGTTCCAAGCGAGCTAAGCCAATAGTAGAAGCTGAAGTTAAAACACTGCAAACCACTGATCAGAGACAGAGCTTTTTGTTATTTATAATACAAAAAAGCTAAAAAAAAATATGGAAATATCGTCTTTTTCTTCTTTTTATATCATATTAAACTAAATAACTCTGGGTTTTGGACAAGGCATTTAAAGATGTCACATCTGACTTTGAGTAAAATTGGATGGATGTTTTTCAGTATTAGCCTCTCTGACATTTTACTAATCAATTAATCAAGACGATCTGCAGCTTGTTCAGTAATGAAGATAATTGTTTGTTGCAGCCCCGGTTAGAAAGAACCACCACTAGTGCATCTCTGGACATTCAGCAGAAAATGTCTTTTTAAATACCCCAGCTACCACAAATATCAACACAATGTTTGTATTCACTCACTCCAGATAACTAAAAGAAAACTAGGCTGTATAATTTACGGAGTTGTTTTACTTGGTTGTCCATAAAAGGATTAAGCAAGCGTGTATGTCTGTAATTTTTACGCAGCGTCACGATGGCAGTTTAGCTAAGAATCCCACTGCACTGAGGCGGTACTATCCGCAGTAGAAAACAAACAGAAAGGTACTGGTCCTAAAAGAGAGACGAGTCGAACGGAGCCATACACATCAGTAGTTTTAGAAGCTGAGCTCTGTGTTAGGAGTTATATCTACGACATGTGACAGCTGGCACCTAAAGGGGGGAGGGCAGAATTTTTTAATTGGAAGCCACGTAGAGACAAACGATTTCATGAATCAAATCTGGAAGTCTGCGTGGCAGTCTGTTGTTTGCGAATACCAATTCACCTTCCTGTTAAGTCTAAAAATAATAGTGTTTACAATGGAGAAGATTTCCAATTGTCTTATGTGAGCTTTCAGTGAGAGTTACTGAGGTATGAAATGAGGCAAACGCCGGAGTTGGTTATCTTTCTGAAGCTCCTTAACTCCAGGCCCTGTGGAATTCTGGGATATGTAACTATGCCCAGTGATGTGTACAGACACACATTTGGAAGCGCGGGACCAGCACTGTGTTTCTGTGTCTATAAATCAAAAGTGAATGCATGCTTGTGTAGCATGTGTGTGTGTGTGTGTGGAGGTATTTTCACTCCATTCACTTGAATCTAGCTGGTGTGGTAGCTGACAGCCTGTTTGTCAGATCAACTGTAGTGTCCAATGGGACAGATCTACACAACTTTGCAGGGTGAAGGAAAGGTCTGCTGCTGCCTGAAGCACTTCATTCACACACAACAGAGAAGCAGAAATACAGATCCACACACACACACACACTCGCAGGCAGCAGCTTTGCACTTTAGCTCCTTGCTCATGCCTCCCCAGATTCAGCTTTTCTCATTCAGAGTTACCATGGCCTTTGAGTGCCTCTAAACTCCCACACTTTTAAGGCCACTGAGTGGAAAATCGTCTAAACAAACACTTCATCAGCAGCGAGGCAGCCTCGCTAGTCTATGTGCCATGCATGAAGAAATATGGTAGGAGGATGTCTCTGTGTGTGTGTGGAGGTGTGTGATGGAATAGGATGGAGGAGCGTTTTTTTGTTCGAGAGGAGCGCAAGCCAAAAACAGGATGAGGTTGGAGTGAGAGAATAAGTGAGAATCCCATCTGGAGACAGTCGTGATCCTTTGTCTTTCCTGATTTCAGACGAATATAATAGATAATACTGTTTGCACAGTGTCTTTGGACCTGATTTAATTGTGGAAAATGAGGAGCAGGTTACACTCTCTCATCTCTTTATGGTGCATATTTGAAAGATGCACACACATCTGTCAAAGAAACGAGCAAGATCTGTTCGGCCTTTTGTTCAGTTTTCAGTTGAAAGCACCCTAAACAACAAGCCTGTGCCTGGATGGTGGTATCAAAAGGTTATTTTGAAATAAAAATCAGATCTAGAGCCTGACCAATATGTGGTATTTGAGGCAGTTACCATTTTTAAAAGAGGAAAAAGTGATTTTTTCTTTTTTTTTGCTGGAATGAAAACAGACCATTTCTGTGTGGATTGGGAAGACGGCTTTCTTCAACAAATAAATTAAAGAATAATTGGCATTATTGTACACTATTATAGATAGATAGACAGGTGGTCTTTCTTGTCACTGCATATGCATACAATGAGATTAAACTTGCTTCTCTTTGATTCAGCAAAAAAAACACAGGGCATTGAATAAGAACTAACATAATAAACACATCCTAAACTAAAACGCACAGATCAGAATAAATACAACCGAAATAAATATCTTAATAAACAGCATAACTGTGTGTTTATCATTCAATTACTGACCCTGTAAAATGAGGAATAAATCAAAATGGGCAGCGGCCCTAAAATAAGTTTGCTTTCCAACTGCCAGGTTCAGTTTTCAGATCCAAACTCCCATTGACATTGCACAGTGGTTGGAAGGCTGGATGCCAAATTAGCATGATGTAGGTAAGCTCTCGTGTAACCTGACCCAGCCGGACCTGGCAAATAATTCAGCTCTGGAATATATTTGTACTTTTTTACACATAACACCCTGAAAAAAAATATTTCACTGATTTTTATGCCTATTTCGTTCCTGAGTGTAGAAAAATAAGATAAAAATTATGCATTTCTTGCAGTGTATAGACGCCCAAACAAGGGGCTGGGGAAAGAGGGGGTGTAAATGTAAGGGGGTTCCAGGAAGTGAAGGACTATGGGAGGTCATGGACACAGGGTGATGGAGACATCCATATGGTGGTGTGAGTTGGGGGGAGGCGGTTGGCATGGAAATGAGCCAAGAGACAAAAAAGAGTGAGTGATCATGGGAAACAGAGTAAAGGCAAAAGAGAGTTCGCCGCTCTGAGTTCAATAGCGTTTCCCCTGAGGTTTGCTGCTGCACACATGTTCGCACACATCCAGAGGCTGGAGTTTAAAATGAAGACGTTCATCCTCGTCTGTTTAGCAGCAGCACATTAAGGTGCATCCACCTTATCTTGCCCCTGGCTTCCTCCACGCTCAGCTCCATTTATTTGCACCTAAAGAACAGACTGTTGAGTCCCAACCAACCGTGTGCCGATCATGCGCCTCTTTGGCTTCCTGTCCACGTATTAGAGGCAATCTCTATTGTTACAGTCCTTAATTGGGTTGCAACACACTGCAAACGATGCCCAATATCATTTTTCATACCTGCAGTATGAAAATCAATATTTCGGAACAGATCCTCCCACTTCTTAATATAGCGGCAAATGAGCATCACTTGGCTAAACTCCAATTCTCCACTGGCTCTTTCACCTCTCTCTTTCTGCCACGCACTGAACTTCTTCCTCCGCTTCTTGAGAAACTTTCTTCAAACTCCACTTTCTCGACACGCATTCATGCCTTTGCATGCAAAGAAATAAAATAAATAAAAACAAAAAGCAGTCAATGCTTCCCTTCCCTCCCCATGCTTACCGGATTCACAGGCAAATGTCTTGGATGTGTCGTCACAGAAGATGATCGCCACAGCGTGCTTTTTTGTCTCCCGCGGCATCCGGGTAATGTTCTTGACGTTATGGAGCTCAGTGATCTAAAGAGGAAGGAGAGAGTGGCAGCAGCACATTACCTTGAATGAACACAGCCAGAAGCAGCAGCAGCAAAGGCTTAATTGCCATCTTGCTCTGACTTCACTCAAAGTGCAATAGTAGTAAGAGGTTTAGCATGTAAAGGAAGGCAGAGCAAAACAGAAATGCGGGTGATCTTGAGGGATAAATAACAACAGTTTTCCCGCTGATTACAAAAAGAGCTTTTAAAATATCATCCACAATGTCAGCTCGGTGATTGCTGCAGCAGTGTTATATATGGCTAAAAGCACTTTATGAGTAAATGTGGCCTGATGTCCCTGCTGTACACACTGTGCATCCACTGTTGGAGTGCCTCTCCTTCAAACTGATTTTCCAGTCAATAGGGAAGAGTGCGATCAAAAGCATCTAAATCACTTTACCGGGAGATTGATCGCGAATGAAAAAAAGAGAAGATTACATTTAATTGAATATCACCTGCATTTACAGGCCATTTTGTTCAACAGTCCTCTCTGTGTTCACTCTGCCTGGGAGATAAGGCCCATTACATTATTGTAGTCCATTGTGCGCTCACTGTGGGCCTTCTGCCAGACTGTTGGGAATGAATTAGCTGGGCTCGCTGCCCGTATAGTAAAGCTTGACTGTTTAAGGTTAAAAGACCAGGCCTAATAACGCACACAACATATATGGACTACACATCTCCCTGCTCCATAACATTACATATAATAAATTTCCCCTCTATTTTTAGCAATCGTCGACTCAGCGTTCATAGAGAGAAATTTAAAAGCAAGGATATAAAATAAAGAAGAGGAGAAAAGGGGAGAGGAGGCTATGGATATTGAAAGCTAGCAGATATTTTTCATTTGTAATTTCTTATCCCCCTCAAAGATAGTATCTAAATATTTTATATGAGATGAGGTGACTTTTTTTTCCTTCCCTGTGAGGATACAGTATGTATTTGTCCTCGGGCAGGCCATTCATACATATTACTGACACAAAGCAAGCTTCAACTGTGGGAATTTCTGAGCCGTGAATTCCACAAGCCTCTCATCTCTTTCTCTGTTTGTGTAACTGTGCATTTTTTAGTCTCTCTGAGCTTGTGTGTGTATGTGTGTGTGTGTCTGTGTGAAGCCGTGTGTCTAAGGGAGAGATTTGGGTGCATTCCCAGCCTGAGGCGCTAGAGTCCGAGCAAAGTGAATCATTTGTGATGAGACCTATTCCTCATCTCCTCTCCTCTTCTTCCGTTTCCATCATTCTTTTCGTTTATTCAAAGGTGTACGTTAAAGCTCATATTAAGAAGACTAATGCCTCGTTTCCACGGCTCTGCTCCACTCAACTGAACCCACTTTCCTCTATCTGTCTCTATTTTCCATTGTGGATAGGAACCCATAAGTGTTTTCAGCTGATCACAATGACAATACTCACATGTTGATGTCTTTAAGATGCTAGCTCTCTTAGCTTAGCAATTTGATTATTAGCACAAACACAAAGTACAGCAGAGACTGATAAGTATTTAGTCATAAACCCAAGTACAAGATACATTTTGACCTGATGATGGTGCTGTATAAAAGTTAAGGGTTCAATAAAGTTATTACAATACATTTTAAGGGGCTAAAATGTACCAAATGTTATACCAATCGCTCCAATAGTTGTTAAGACGTGTCACTAAAGGCCCAGACACACCAAACCTATCGTAGAAATAGAGGTGATGAAGGAAGACAGTTGCATTGCTTTATGTCCCGTAAATGGGCCAAGAAAATTAGTGCAAAGACACAACTATCTAATCAGCCAATCAAATGGCAGCAGCACAATGCATTTAGGCACAGAGACATTACGAAGACGAGCTGCTGAAGTTCAAACCGAGCATCAGAATGAGGAAGAAAGGTGATTTAAATGACTTTGAACTTGGCATGGTTGTTGGTCTGAGTATTTCACAAACTGCTGATCGACTGGAATTTTCACACACAACCATCTCTAGGGTTTACAGAGAATGGTCTGAAAAAGAGAAAATATCCAGTGAGCCAAAATGCCTTGTTGATGCCAGAGGTCAGAGAAGAATGACCAGACTGGTTCAAGATGATAGAAAGGCAACAGTAGCTCAAATAACCTTCATTAACCGAAGGTATGCAGAAGAGCATCTCTGAACAAACCACAAGTCCAACCTTGAAGCAGACGGGCTACACTGCCACTTTATTAAGTACACCTTACTATCTACTAAAGTGGTCTGTGAGTGTAGACAAACTGTTATGATAGATACATGAAGCCAAGCAGCGTGCTCTGTGTGTGTCCCTCATTTCCATTTCCCTTCTCGTGTACCGGATTGCTTAAGTTGAACACCTGATCAGAGTGATTTCTCTCACCGACTTGCTCTGCTGCCAATTCAACATGCCCAATTGGCCGAAAAAAGTCACTGACAAGGGCCCACTTTTGCCAACAGTGCGGGACACACAACAAAAA
The DNA here is from genome assembly GCA_903364295.1 of Serranus cabrilla. NCBI lineage: Eukaryota > Metazoa > Chordata > Actinopteri > Perciformes > Serranidae > Serranus > Serranus cabrilla. Next base: position 309,613 of record CAFUXE010000293.1, on the reverse strand, counting down.
CTAGATGCTCACTAGATAGCCTCTAATGGCTTAAATGACAACCTGCTGGTGGCACTAGAGGGGAAGTCCTTAAAATTCTTCCTCTGGGGACCATGAATACGAGACCAAAATGTAATGGCAATCTATCCATCAGTAATTTAGATATTTCACCCAAAACTTCAGTGTTGGACCAACTGACCAACTGCACCGGTGTGACTAAAACCATCCATTTCTGTATGCGCACACTGTGTTTAGGCATTTAAATACAGCTCCGTCTCTCCACTTTAGCTGCCTGTGTCAGGAGCTCAGGAGAGCTCGAGGAGTGTAGCACACAGAAAAACAACTTTTCACAGGGCTAGAAATATTGCTAAAAATATTCAGGGATTGTTTTACTGTGTGGACCAGTGCTTCTGAGACAGAGAGAAAAAGGCACAGAGAAAGAGAGAGAGAGGGAGAGGGGGATATGGGGAGAGAGAGGAAAAAAAGTGGAATAGAAAGCCAATCCCCTTTGTGTTGATTCTGTAAATCAGCCACCAGTGCAGCCTATTTCCTCCCAAAGCACTGCAGCGTTGAATGAAGCCCTCAGACGGGACCTTTCTTGATCTTTGTGGCGATGCATTACCAGGTGCACTGGTGCATGTGTGCACTCATCGCTCACTCTGGCGCTGGCTGTATGAGATGCCTCTGGGAGGGGAGGGTGTTACAGCCACACAGGACGCCCCGTGTGACAGCATGATGCAGTAGGCAGGGAGACGCTTCATTCACAATACATGGCCAATACTGTAGCAGCGAGGGATGCTAACAAAGTGGATCTAAGCATCTACAGAGCTCGTGTTGGCATGCATTCTGGGAGATTTGAGAAATCTCCAGTCTAATTCATAATTATATGGTACAGAAACTACAGCCACGTAGGAAACCTGGTGTCAAAGTCCCCTATCATCTGCTCTTATCTCCTCTCATTACTATAAAACACTGTTCACCGTGCTACTCCTTTAACATCATCTCCTCTCGCCATGATAATGAGCCATAATTGGAGAATTTCAAAGGGCTTAAGAGGCGGGGAGAGATATATTATATACTGGATTATTACTTTGAAAAGGAAGGGAAAAGGCCCCAGAGGAGAAGATAAAGTTGCAAAATGTGTCTTAATGGATCCTTAACTCCATCATCTGTGGCCAATGGATGGAACTTTTTAGATGAAGATGAAAACAAGGCTCTTGGTAGGAGTGTGTAAAGCAGCTGAGTTCTGGGAGATAGCATTTAGTCCATAGGTTTGATATTCTTTCTATTTTTGGGTCACCTAATCTTAGATTGCACTTTACTGCATCACTTTCAAAATCAGTTCACGTCACAGTATTACTGGAAGGCATTTTCTGATGTTTAATGGAATGCATCTAATGCCGAAATACAACGCCAGGCGACTCATTTTTGGTGGGCGACCATCGGCGTCAGATTTTATCAGCTAAAGCTAATTAATTCTACCATTTGGCCCAAATTGCAAAATGAAACTCTTGGCTGTTGTCTGCTGAATGTGCTCTGCATGCTAATGTCAGTAGCATTTAGTCTTGGCCAGAGACTGTTCCCTGGGGAGTGACGCACCAGGTTTAATCTCCTTTTGGTATTCAAAGAAGAGAAAGTTTAAGATTCAGGATCCTCTGAGGACCATGAATGTCTGCAGAAGATTATTTGCCATTTATGGGGTAATATATTAGTGACATTATAAGACTCGGGGCATTGGACAAAAGGTCAGGGTGTTACCAAATCATTATGAACCATACTCCATAGATTATGAATATTGATTCTTCATTTCATGGCAATCTGGTCACGGCATGTTTCATTATGTTGATCGGCCAAAGGAGTGACTGACATCAGTAGCTTTAGGCCTCAGTGTGAGCAATAAAAATGCAAATTTAAACCCTATGTAAAACCACACAGAACATATATAACCAGAAAGAGTACACTACAGCCTCCCTATACTTAGTTTTTATATGCTTTATTGTGAAGTACTGCGTAAACTTTGAGTCTTCAGATAAGTGGTTTATAATAAAGTATTTGGTTGTAACAAATTATTAATATATATGCACCCATTAACTGGCCATTGACTTATTGGCAAATAAAACATTCAGTGACAGCACTGGCCGATCTGTTGTGTTGCATGAATTTTGCTCTGGCTAAATGTTGTTTTTGATATTTTCGGTCAGACCCGGACAACTGTAGCTAGAATATGCTGCTACGACAGCTGCCAATTTGTAGAAGAACACAACAGAATCAGGGCTATCAGCTAAATAATATGGGTATTGGCCCAGAGCTTCACAATCTGTGCATCCCTACTTTTTTATGATCTATTAATGTGTTACCAATATGTGGTTATTTGGCTGATTCAAAAGGCCAGAATACAGTGAAATTTTTTTTCTTTATTTAAAGATTTTTTTATATATTTCTTTTTATTCAAGGTGTCACATTGGACTCACTTTGGAAACAAATTATTGCGTTATAGACGATTTTCTGACAATTTTTTGATTTTATTTTTGATTTCATCAGTCAATAGAGAGAATCATTTGGAGGTGCTGAACTTTCTGTTTAACTGAATATCTGACTAATTATTTCAGCTCTAATGGTTTAGTACTGAAAAACGATGCATTTTATGATGTAGCGTGTGTCCTAATTGAGAATGTAATCTATAATGTGTATCAGTCGTGTGTGTGTGTGTACCTTGTGGAAGCTCCTGAAGTAGGCCGCCTTCTCGTCTGGGTACTTCTCTAACCGTCGGGGTCCTTTGCTGGAGGCCTTCTTGAACACTAGCCAACACCTCCGGAAGATCTGACAACAGAGAACGATGGCAGCCCCGTTACCAAAGACATACATTATGATTGTAACAGAAAACAGCAACACACAAACTGACAGAGAAGTCTGTAACCCCCTGTAACCACAAAATAATAGAGCAGGAGAACTCAACCTGACATTGTATTAACAGGAAAAAAGTCAGCTACCTACACTGGGAGCAGGGAGATCAATGCCTGCTACCATCCTAGAACTCAAGCTTACTATTAACCACTAAAATCCACCTCAGCAAAATGCCCCAACATCAAAGCAATTGAACACTTTAAAGCAGCTGTGAACGTTCCCCCATTGATCAAAATATAGATTGGCCTTAGGGTTCATTCATGTCGTTTACCCCTGGAAAGCACTGACAGAAAGCACATTAAAGTGATTTTCACCCTGATTATAAACTCAAGCGAGCTGAATTCTGGGGAAGATAACAGCAAAACGGAGGATTTGGGAAAAGGAAACGAAACCATTACGCCCCATGAATCACATTTCTTGGAATGTATCTCATTCAAATGTTATGATGTCATTATTAATGCATTTAGATAATACACTGCTCCGTCCATGACAGCTGATTGTGCTTTATCAGAGTTTTAGGACTTGAGTAAATGCTTTCATTTTGGTCAATGGCAAATCCTATTACTCTTCCTTTGATTGTGTGCATGCTGAAGGATTATGGGCTCATGTGCTGTTAGACTGCACCTAACTGGTTATTCTCAGTCCTAAATAAAATATCAATGATAAGTTCTCATGAAATCATCTTCTAAGCATATACAGAATATATTGACAGGTCAAGGAGTACACCAGGAAATAGATATTTAATTCGTAAAAAAAAAATGGAACGAAGGTCACTTGATTCTGTAGTTATTAATCCGGGATATTTTATTGATTAGGTAATTAATTTATTCATGTATTTCCCAGTTTCTCTGCGAATTTCATTTAGTAGCAATAGGGCAGAAATGGGCTGCAGCTGCAGGCATTAAACTGCATTTCAGAATACTTGCATACATAAATAAATAGGGCTCCAGAATTGAAATTAGAGAAAGAGTTCAAAACACTTCGAGTTCACCAAATAAGTCGTATTCCCGAGATGCTTTGAAGAAACTACACTCTGCTGTACAAGCTTAACAACTTTATAACTTAGTTTCCACCTCCAGTAATGTGCTTCCATTTATTAAAGGCTGTGGAGCCGTTTCGTTCTCTTGCCACACAATGTGAACGCACACTCACACCGACACACACAAGCCTCTCGTTCTCTTCCTCTCTGGTGCAGCAGATTACTGTACATTGTATTGATTACTGGACCGCAGCCTGGCCCATCCACCAGCTGAAGATGACACAAATACAGGGTGTCGTGTATCAGACTACTTCAAGGTCAAATCATGAAAAGGGGCAAATACAAACACACATAAGCACTAAAATATGCCAGATTTCTCTCGTTCTGACTGATGCATATGCATGCACGCACTTGTTTGAACGTGAACTGTACATCTGTCATTGCAACAGATATCACAGCAGTCCTTTGCAAACCATGAGCTAAGAAGAACTGCCCTGTTTTCTTTCACACAACACATTTTTTAGCTAATAAAATGGGATTTTAAATGGTTCTGGAGAATTTCTTCAACCCATAAAGACATACTTTATCCCTGAGTTTATATGGAAAAAATTAAAATCGCCACATTCGGAGATTCATAGTTTTCTTTGGACAGCAAACTCCCAGGGGATCAATAAAAAGAGCTGTTCATAATATTTTGCTGTAACACCCCACAGCAATACTTTGCAAAAGCCAGAATCCCAAAACATAACCTTCCTCTTTACACAGCCAGTGTCAAGGTGTAAAAAGCCAATACAGACAGACACAGTGCAGTTGAGAGGCGGAATAAGTGTGATGGCCAATAGCTTATGGGTCCTATGTGGGTGCCTATCTTTAATAGTGGGACCCTTCTATTTCCTGGTGCAGACAGCCGCTATCACTCTGCCTGATGTATGATTGCCCTGGGCAGCATGGTTGTGTTGGGGAACCATGGATGTACGATTAATTTGTTTACTCAGCTGGTGTACTTCATAAAAGACCCACTGAGTTGAACTTGGCACTTTGCAGTAATTGACTAGAGTGGATCCCTAGGTCCTTATCGGTCTGCCTTGATGGGCCTCTATTCTAGTTAAGTGTTGCCCAGGCCCATTATAAACAGCAAACAACACAGAATACACTCTCTAATGCACGGTGGATCATTCTCTACACCCACCATCCATAAAATGATTTAAAGATGTAAGGAAACAAAGGTGCGATAAAAATCTTTGTCAAAATTGAACATGCTGTATTTCCATAATAACGCCTATGAAAATACAACAAAATCCAACTTAGATAAGATGTGAATCCCTTTTGACAATGGCCATTACCACATTTGCCACTTTTAAACAGTAAAATTAAAGCTAGCCTCAATTCCCCTTTGGGAGCTCGAGTCAAAGCAATGCTGCCTGCTTGCTGCACACAAAGTAATTCACCCTAGGAGTGCTCAGATTAAGTAATTATACCAGCACAAAAGCAAGCTCAGTGAGATAGCTTGTGCATAATAAGAACTAGGGGGTATGAATGGAGAGGGCTTAATTTTGCCTGTTCCACAGTTGTCAATGCTTTGTCAAGGCAGTCCTATTCTCAGGCTGCTGGTGGGTCTTATTCAGAGACACTCTAACACTGATTGTAATTACACAGGCGTGAATGAAACTCTCTGCTGGTTTGGTGCAACTCATTTAGTGCCAGAACAGTGTAGAGTACACTGCTTGGCAGTGAAATACAACCCAGCGATTCCAGAAAAACTCAAAGTAATGATGAAGAGGACAGTTCTGGTTAAAAAAAAATAAATGAAAATACACTCGCTTTGAGTTGTCCTCTGATTACTGATGTGTGAAAGCATTTTCACTTTCACCCATTCTTTTGATATACCTTTGGTCCATTTCACAAAGTAGACATGGCAAAGCTTTTACTGCACCATTTGGAAGAAATACCTCATGCATAAAATAATCTACGAACAGAATTGAATTTGGCATGTTTACATAGGCAAATATGGCAAGCTTGTGACCAAACAGGAACACTGCTTTTGGATTTGATTGCTGGCCAGTCGACCTGGTTCCCACAGCCTCTGTAATTCTGATTGCCCTGCAAATCAAAGACAATCTCAAGTCAGAAATGTACTACTCATATATCCAACAAAAGTTATAAAGCTTCTTGTTTGTTTACTGGTTAGGTTGTATTTATTTTGTAATAGTCTGCCAGAAATAATAAGGTTCCTTCATCTGGCATGGACAGTAACCCTAACCCTAACTGACCAGAAGTCACACTGACTCTACTAATATTTAAAGGCAGAGAATAAGCCAAATGCAGATTAAATGAAGAAACAGGTCCAATCACATGTGTCTTTTCAATCTTAATTAAGTAGCTTCTCAGCACGGGTCCTCTTAAAGACTAAATATGAACTCTGACGTCTGTACCTTTCCCATAGGCCTGATTGGCAGGTCTCAGTCTCAAAGTCTGATTAATGACTGAGAGGCTCATTAAAAGTGTGTCGGAGACGGCTGTTTCATCTGCACCAACACAAACACACACACAAACACACCTCTAACACAGCCTACCTGCTTAGAAAAACACTTACCACCACATGAGCCCTTCTCCACAGTGACGATTACGCTAATATGCAAGTCTCTCAAGGACAATATTATGCATGTGATTCACTGGTCAAAATGGTGCTTTCAGCAAACTGCAAAACCCAGCAGGTCACAAGGATCACACAAGTGAGAAGCCAAGATTTAAAGAGGAGATTTTAAGAGGCCATCTTATTGTGTATTCATTTAAATTCTGGGAGGTGGGATGAACCCACGGGGCCACTGGAATCCAAACGAGATTGGGTCATTAAAATTTAACACTTCATTAACACAATCTTAGAATGATTTATTAAAGAAAATTATTTTTTCAACACAAGTTGCCCATGACTGTGGAGCGGGCGTGTGTGTGTGTGTATGTGTGTCTCTGTCCTCTTCATTAATAAGTAAACAGACCAAAAACAGAAATGAATGTGAGGAAAACAAACAAAGATCCCTTTTCTCCTCTCTATGGTTTCCAGTGGCCTACATGTTTGTGTATATGAATATTAATTAAGCTATATAATGTTTATTATGTACAAACATATTCCAACTTTTATAGACAAATTAAAAAAATCTACTAAATGTAAAAACTTAAATCTATCCAGACAGCCGTTAGCAGTGACCCTTTATAGCAGATGAGAGTCAGAGCTCTTTGGTTTGGGTTTAACTTGTGACTTGATCAATCAACCAATTGGACATAATGTAGAAGAAAAATAATCATTACAGGGCAGGTTATATGTATTTTTGCACATCACTGATATATTTGCAATTTTGGAAAGTGTGCGCCAAATTGTAATAGCATTGTCTACCAGGACAAGTGTGACAAGATGTCATTATTCAATGGCAGATTATGAAGAGCACTGCTGCCACAGTATACTATATGGTATGAGCAGGTTTCCGTGTTTATGCCAGGGATATATTTAAGTAGGTGTTTCAGTGCACATGATGGCTGCCTCACGCATCTTGGTCGTTTGGGAGCATTGGCTACGATGTCCTCAGTAATAACGCAATGTGTCTGCAAGATACAACTAGGACAGATCTGGTAGGGATGTGACGGGGTCAGGGGTTAGAGGGCATGTCAGTAGTGACAACAATGGCGGAAAGTTTTGAAGACAGGCTAAAAGCTGCATCTGTATAATGTGTCATATGCCAATCGAAACAGCTGGTCAGTACCATCAATGCAGAAACCAGCAAAGATAAATGATGTTCCAAACTGTTACATCAGTTATGTTAGAACGGAGATGCACCCTTCCTCTACATTGCCCTCTAGTGGAATTGTCTGGTAACACCTAAACTGCATGGGCAAGTATATGAACAATTTCGTCCATGATGCAGCCAGTTGTCTCTATAAACGCATGGTTAAAAAGCAAGTAAATCTTCGGCCTTAGAGTACTCTACTGAATCATACACACACAAAAGTATTAGTTTAAAAATAGCATAAGTATGAGTGACCAGATTTAAGCCTCTTCTGAGAAGTTGCATGACAACATGCCAAGAGTTTGCACGTAAGGCAGATGAAACAACGACCGGACTCTTCGGTTCTAATGTAAAACTCTGCATCTAGAAAAGGCAAAACTAAGCTCATAATCCATGTAAGCTCTCTTCCATGAAGAACAGTGGTGGTGACATCACTTGTAGGAACTGTAAAGCTTGTAAGGAAACAGGAGAGAATGAATGGAGCCAAACTGTTGATGAGAGCCTCCTTCAAAAGATCTTTGATCATAGCTACTCCCAGCATCAACAGGATTCTACCACTTCAGTTTGACTGACCGAATGTTGACATCTGAATGGTAAAAATACCCAAACTTCCAAGATCGTGTTTTCATTTTGTCATTATGTTGTATTTTGTGTCGGCTTTCACTAAGAATGTGAGAAATCCATTTTGTATTCAACCTGCAAGGCAGAAAAAAATGGAGAAAAGTCAACATTCTGCAAACATGACATGAATAAGATACTCTTTCTTAATTTCTCAAAGTGCATCTCTGTGTGATTCTGCACTATCAAAATACAATACAGTACATCGCCACACATAGCAAGGCAAGTGTGTAAACCAGGCAGCAGCAAAAGCAACGAGCTGGAGAGAACATTTCAAGGGCAATCCCTTCGCTTTTAGGCAGGTCTGTCTGTGGCAAGGAAAACACTTCAGGAGGCACTTGGCAATGTGCAGCGAGTTCATCAACACCGGCTCTACTACGAAAACCACACTGAGACTGTTGTTCAGGGGGACCGGAAGAAGGATTAGAGCCAAAATATGATCACAGACAGACAGATGGAAGTGTGCTGTTGGATGGGCTCTTATAAAAGGTTCAAAAGTAAACTGAGAGCGCATCTGTCTACATAAAAAAATAACCTTTCCTTATGGTGTAGTGACATTTAATGTGACAATAACCGCCATAAAGTTTAACCGAGTTCCTGACAGGTGGTATTGTGTGTACGACAATGACTGAGAGGTCTGGTAAGGAAATTTCGAAAGCCAGACACCTCACGGACCTTAGTAATGAGCCATCTTTGAAGCCTTAGTCATTTTCTGTAAGTGGCCTCAAACACAAAGTCCATTCACTTCACAGAGCATTTATTATCAAACTTCTGGCATTATTAAAGAACTGTCTCGCCTCTCAATAAAATATGGGCCCTATTTCCCCCACAGGCAAAATCACTTGTCATTTGGATGAACTGTCTGAAGACATGAAAATGATTTCCAATGACAGCCCGCTTCAGGTAAATGACTAATCACATGGCAGAATAAAAATAGCCGCCTGTTAGATTCTCTGGAGTGAATATTGAAACACAATCATAATACCTCAGAGGAGCACACGAGTTCATTTATTTTTTTTCTTTTTAAAAAGGGACAAATGTGGGAAGGGTTTGTAACCTCTCCATGATTCATGCGTCCTACAAACTATGATTTAAAGATGATTGCTGCTGCACTTACTGGCAATACAAGATATGAGAGCACTTCAATCAAGGTAGTCCTGCAACACTCAGACATAATGATAACAGACTGGATTTACTGGTACTTAGCATGTTGAATACGGAGCTATTTCTTAACAGGGCTCTGATCGAAAGATAAAACCTTTCTAATCACGAAGAAAACATGGCTAGGTCTGTTTTTTATGTTATCGGTGACCAATAATGTTCTTTTTCAGTTTCCTATTTGTATTTATTCGTTAATACAAGAGCAAACATGCTTTAAATTAAAAATTATTTTTCTCATACTGCCCATAGCTGCTGCACCTCTTTTCATGCTGCGTTGTAGTACGTTTCTCTTTAACACCTCATTTCCACATTGTTCTTTACATATTTAAGCTCATTAATTCCTATGGGAAACTGTGATATTCTATGTGTTTGCTTCACTCTTCCTTTCATTTTTTTTAGTCTTTGATTGCATCAGACTCCGGACAAATGGTATGCACTATATGCTACAGGAATGTTAGCGAAGAGTTTAGCTTATTTAACACCTTGGGTCATGTTTAGCATAGGCTACTCAACTTAAATAAACACTAATAGTGGGAGAGTCCATAACTGCGTTGGCTTCTATCCATCTATAAAGGAATGCATTCCCTTACATTGAACACTAGGGGGAGTATTCCGTATACTATACGTCATTGCGGACACAAAACAAAGGTGTGTGGACTTGAGGTATAAGACAGCTCACTTTCCGCCATGAAAAATCACCAATAAATGCTTCTAAAACAAAGACTACACAAATGAAAACTGGAGATATATGAACAGCATCAGCAACCAATATAAAGGCTTTCCGTGATGTTAGCATGTAGCTACACGTAGCAGTGTAAGTAATGTTAACACTGCAGTAATGTGCCTTGAGCAGGTGATCAAATATAGAAATCCGTTACGAGATGACATCAGTTTGAGCCAAGAGTAGAAAAAACTGTTTGAAACAGAGCGTTCATAAAAGTCGACAACACAAGTTTTTTACTCACTGGGGTTTTTTTTACATACATTTACCTCATTATCTGAAATTGGCCATGTTTACGACATGAAACATTATATATATATGACAGGAAATAGGAAAAGGAAGAATATATATTATAGGTCCCCTTTAAAGGGATTCTGAACAAACGATGAAACCTCTAAAGAAAACATTAGAAACAACATCTAATACAGAATTGGGTCTGTATTTTTCTGTTAAATTCCTAGCAGTAGTGCGGATGAAGCTGTCCTCCTCATTCTGCATAAGGTTTAGTGTTCCCCTGGTGATAATGACGCCTGATGGACTATGACAGACCAGGCCTGACAATATCAGCTCCTGGTGCTGGCAATCAATTTCAGACGGCGGCGGGGTCTGTGCTGTGGTGTCCATCTTTATAATTTGATTTGTTATTCCGTCGGACAGTTGTTACAGCAATCATTGCAGCGATCACTCCGCCAGCCGCGACCCCAGCCTCCCCTTCCCCAAATCCTCGCAGGACTGTTCTACCATTTCAACAATCCTCTGCCAAATGCCACCACTAAAAACGTTTTTCTTAATTGCACCGTTGCTCCCTCTGTCACTCTCCTCCCCAGCCGCCGGCTGTCACCTTTGACTTGATACACAACACTCATCCCCACATAACCTTCTCCCCCTCCTGCACCGAAATATATTTCCCGCCGCATCTAAAATGTTTGGACATCCCATAATTTTATAATTCGCCCCTGACTACAGCTGTTGGCAGGGTGGCGAGCCAGCCGCGCCCCAGTTAATCATAGATTACTTTATCTGGGCCATTCCAAATCCTCATGTGTAATGCAGTGCTACCTCAGCAGCAAGTAATCACTGCCCCCCACTCCATCCCAAACACACACGCACACGCATACACACTCCCCCTCCTCACTTTCTCTCAAGCCTGATTCGTCTCTGTCTCTCCTCCTGCCCTGTCGTAACCCTCTCTCTTCTAAATTTCTCCGCTCCCATTCCTCATCTCTTTCTTGTGTCTATGCATGATTGGACATTCTCATCAAACATTCATGAGCCAAACTGGTCCCGAAATGTAATATTACAGTATTAGTAACCCTTATTTTCACTTGTTAAGGCTTTGGCTGTGACTATGTGGGTGGCATTACATGCAGAGTAAACTGGATCCCAGTCACAATGTGCCATGAAATATGAAGGACAACAGGTTCCAGCTGATTCCTCACCCAAAAGGAAAAATGTCCGTCTACCCAATATGACTAAGACTGCAAGGGCAGGCGGGATTAAAATGACCATGCAACAGACAGAAATATAAGATGGCCAGTAAGAGATTTATTGAAAGCCATGAAGGATGAAAAATAAAAGGGAGTTTGAAAGAAGGAAAGAGAAATAACAGGTCGTAGGAAAGAAAGTTTGCTTAAGAAAAAAGTTGGAGTAGTCCACAGCAAACGAGGCTACTGGCTGCAGTGGTCCATTAGGATTCATGATAAATCATGTTTGGAATATAGACTGTATAAAAAAAGTGAACGTATTCACCGTGACTTCAACAACTGCAGTTTTGAAGCTTTAAGTTTGACATTTTGGGTGTTTTTTGGAAACATAGGTGACCACATTTGGAGAAGAGGACGCTAAGTATCAGCTAACGCTAGCACTAGCTAGCTAGCTTAGTGAACGGAGGATATGAACAGACCTCCTTAAAGCAGTTGGTCAAAGTGTGGCAAGTGTGCCAATGGCAGCCCTCAGAAACATGTTGTGAGGCCCCTGAACGTGACCTGAAATGTATGCATTATATTTTAATCTTCCGTTGTCCATTTCAATATTTTCACTTTCAATAGCTTAGATTGACACAGTAGCAGCATAGCGAGTTAAACTCTGCCCCCTTAACAAGCATCTGTAAAATTAGGAATGATTTAGTCTGACCCTTCTGTTGATTGGGTGCCATTCGCCGCCTGTTTCAGATGGAATTCTCTTCCCCTGCCACTATCCTCTGCATTTCTTCAACCAAAATCTGAAGAAGTTGTAAATAAGTTACAAAAATGTTAAACAGACACAGTGGTAACCGCCTGCAGCCATGCCCTAAAGCAAGCCCTACTTTATCACCTATTTGACTCTAAATGGGACCATAATTCACAAATGAATATCATGCTGTGTTGCAGATGAATTAAAAATAGGGATTCTGACCATTAAAACATTAGAAACATTCATAGACTTCTATAATATCAGACTTCTTTTTGTAGACAGTGGAGTCGCCCCCTGCTGGCTATTACAAAGAATGCAGATTCAAGGCACTTCCTTATTGGTTTCACTTCTAAGAGCCAGAGGTTGCTGCCTGGTTTGGACGACTACCTTTTGCTGTAAAGTTTATAAGTAATCTTCTTGTCCGTACTTCAAATTTCAGGCAAAATGTATTCACCTTGGAAAGAGTCTTTTTGTGCTTCCAATTGTCATGCAAATAACATTGTTGGGTGCAAGAAAGTATTACGACTGTTGTTTCTTATTACTGTGGGGACGAGGGAGATGTTTGACCCACGCTGAGAAACGCAGCCTTGAGCAGGAAAACATTAGTTAAAGTGTCACACACTGTGCAGAATCCAGCCATCACGGCTACTGTAGCAGGGCTTTTTTTTTTTTTTTCAGCACAAAAATAGCAGCCAAATTATTCTGAAGGAGATGTAGGTCAATATTGAAGTTTCTCTCTCAGGTGTGAGGGAGCGAAGAGGAGTAGAGGGGATTTTTTTTTTTTTATCGTGTAAACAGGGCGGCATATTGCTTGTTTCGGCTTAGGCTATGGCTCCACCAGCATCCACCCTGGTGTAGTGGGTATTGGACAGAGTCAAACTGACAAAAGCTAGGACAAAAGGATTACACTGCAATCATAATCCTATAATATACCAATACAGTTTTATAATGTTGCTTACTTCAGTTATTCTGGGGTATATTTTAGCCACTATTGGTTGTAAAGACACTGAGGTTGGCAAGCAGTGCTGGCTACAGTATACAAAGCAGTGCATGTGTAAAACATTTTTACGGTGGGACAATTTTGCTTTAAGTCATCATTATGACAATTGCCTGCTCTTTAAACCATCCCTCATCCAAACCTCTTTATGTATTACAGCTTTAGTCAGCAATCCTCTGCGCACACACACACATAAACACACAGAGCAATTTCCATTTAATCCATGTACAAGGCTGGAGCGTTCACAGACAATAACACGCAGACAAAGAAGGATTTGACTATGGCAGAATACCCTCGCCGACAAGCATACTGAGACCACCGCGGACAGAAAGCAACAATACGGAGCGGTGTTATTTTCTTTATGGGGCTGGAATGAGTCGTCCAGCACTGTGTATCCTCAAGCCAGGAAGAATGTTAAACTGAACTAAATCCATAAATGAAGAGGAGTATGGTCTGCATGCACAAGAATCCATTCAGGTCTAGTTGTAATGAAGGCAACGGCGTATTTTCCACTTTAGTATGTTGGTGCTTGCGTCTACAGCTGCTTCCAGATGAGCAAAATTAGCATCTAGGCCAACAGGTGAGGGGCTGTTACATGAAAAGCGAATACTGTGCTTCAGAAGTAACGGACTAGCCTCTGTGGGAAAAGAATATTAAGTAAGAGGATGAAAGGAGCTCTTGCCCACGACCATGATGCAACTCCACCAATTGACTAGCTTAATTACCATTAGCTGACCACTTGATTATCATATCAATAAAGGCTGTGAAATCGAATGAGGCACAGACCACTGTGAGGTGTTCCAGCGAATACTTGCATGTTTAGCAGGATATTATGAAACGCAGAGTGTTTTCCAGGACACTTTGTGCGAAGCGTTTGTTATTTGAATTTCATCAGAAGCCCTAAAAGCAGTAATCCTCATGCATTGGTGCAGTCATTCCCCCCGAGGATTAATTCTAAAGAGGTACTCGCTCACTGATGTTCGGGCTGCTTCTCTGATACGGTTAGCTGGGAAAGAAGCAGCGGGCTCTGTGTCTGCAACAACTATTTCCTCACAAGCAGAAAGCAGAGATTTGTGCTCTCTGGAACTAACTTGACTCAGCCACATTTGGTCTGCAAATCAAAGAGGACGCTGGGGAATTTTTGCGAAGGAGGGAAATGTGGATGTGCACTTTATATGTCAAAGAACAGGGTCCGATGGAGTTGGTCATATTGTTTTTGTCTCATTTCCTCCCAAAGAACACACTCCCTTGGAATAAGTGGGCTGTGATTCAGTGTCACTGTGTGTCTCAGCATGAAATCATTGAGGAATGCAATTATCACTTCGCCCAACAGACATTTCTCTGAAATGTGAACAACTGGGAACATTAACAGGGGAGTTAGAGGGAGGTGTGTGTGTGTGTGTGTGTGTGTGAGTGGGGTAACAGCAGTTAATGTTGACCCCAATGTGTTCACTCAACTTTAAACTTCCTTTTGTTAAAAGTCTTAATGTGCTGGCATGCTTACGATTCATGACGGGTCAGAACTTTGCTAACTCCTCTTTTTTATAATATAATTCACTTCAATAACCTCATGTTTTCAATTGTTTTATGACTCTTAAGAGCCATTATTTCCTCCATTATGACCTTTAAATGATCCGCTCAAAGTGCCACTGCCAAGGCTACTATTGTGTGCTTCATTTCCCTTGGCAGACCTTATCCAAAATTCATTCCCTGAACAATAATTCTTGGGGAAATATTAAAAGCTGTTTAATAGAAAGGGGATCAGATTGCCTTGGCCTACACTCGAGGTCATTTCGGCTCATTAGAGCAGAGTGTGAATTTTAAAAAAGCGGGCCGCTTTGCGCGCGACGTGAGGGAGTCAGCTGTATCGTTTCATGAGAGCTGGGCCGATACCAAACTGTCACCCCAGTGCTCAGTGAGAGGTAAACTGTCACCTCCTTACTATTAAAAGAACTCCCCTGAGAAAGAAAGAGGGAGGGAAGGAGAGTGGAGTGTACAAACTCATCTCCAAACAAACAGAGCTCCCACACAGACGGGTGACATGAACTACTGCTTTTTTTCCTCATGTACACAAGGTCAAGGTGTTTTTTTAACAACACATTAATAATACAGAGCCTGACAATTAGTGCCACATAATAAAACCTTGTTTACTCGACAGCTAGGGCTAATTTACATTATTCAACAAGGCTATTTGCCTGCATTTAAAGCGAATGGGGTGCAATATTTCATTATTTTTTAGCAAGGCCGTAATCATGTTTACCTATGCGCCGCATTGAGTAAATTAAGAACACAGACACAAAGACAAGCCCCTTAACACACATAGACACACAGCTGAGGCTATCTTTGGCTGCACACTGTACTGAATGTGCTTGGCAAGCAGGCTGATGAAAGGTAACAGCAGGAGAAGACTCATTATAGGTCGTGATTCAAATATAAAAAAGGTAGGTGGGACTTTTTTTTTTATTTCTAAGAATAACTTCATCTGATCCGCTTTTGAGGCAGTATTTACAAATCCCATCTTAGATTCCATCAAATTTCTCTGAATTGAATTTGGAAGCAGTCTGACAGAGACTACTGACTTTTATCATTAAGACTATACATGCTGATAACGACATCTGAGGGATTTTTTTTCTCTGGTTTTTTAGTCCAGCACTGAGAGAAAAACGCTCTTGAAACTCAATTTTCACATATCAGACACATGAAAACACCCGTGCATGCAGACGTATGCAAATAACATAAGCACAATGCCCCTATACTGTATGCACACACACACACACCGACACACACACAGAGTGAAAGTGAGCTTAGCTGCAGAGTAGAACCCCGAGGGCTGGTCTTGTTGATTAATGAGGGGAGGAAGGCGAGGAGAGGAGGATGAAGCAGAAGTGTTAATGGAGCTATGATAGATTCCTCTAGGCCTGGTGTTTTATAGGTGAGTCTCCAGTGTATCTGCACAGTGTAACAATACAGTACCACAGAGAACTGTAAAGCCCGAGCCCTGCGTGGGCGGTGAAATATGTGGATCAGATGGGCTTGAATATGGAGTAAAATACATGCACCTTTCAAAATCACGCAGCTAATAGTATTATTAAAGGAATTCATTGAACTGTGAGTGAACATTATTAGAATAATAGGGATAAGATGAAGAATCAACCTCCAAATGTGATTCATTTCACCAACTTTACTGAAAACATCTTTATCAAATCTTGAAAAAGAAGCAAAGACTCTCGAGTGATGCATTACTGGGAAACATATGCTGGGCTAACCAACTTTGTGACAACAGTGACAGCACGCTTTTGCAGGAACAGCCAATTTGTCACATCACTGGAATGTAATATTTAACAGCTTGAATGAATAATCTGAGTCAACAGTCTGTCTGCAGTTCATTGTCAGGGAAGCAGGTGGAGGAGAATCTTTCAATGGCATCACATCACAGATAGTATTGAAATAGTCAGAAATAGATAGTATCTTAGATTTTCCTGAATAACCATTCACTGGTCGGGCAGAAAGTGTGAAATAAACTGAAAGTCAGGAAGGAAAAAAACCATCAATGCAGAAAAATGGGTATAAAGCATCACTTGACATTTCTTTTAATCTGCAATCATCTTTTGGGCCACTTGGGGGCAGCAGGAACAACATCTTAATGCACCGCTAACATATTAACAACATTTCTAAGTTAATATATCAAACTTGTTGGCATACATATGTCATTTTACACATTCTTCAGAAGGAGGGCACCATTTGCATTTATTTGGGGTTCGATTAGTAACTGTAGCTGTGAGGATGCAGTTGATAAAACAACAGTTGTTTCACAAGTAGCCACTTTAGCTTGTTCGCTAAATTGATGAAAGGCTAAATTATCTTCAGACCAGATAACCGATGGGGTTCGAAATTGCCTTTTGAACGCTTATGATATCAAAATATGTTTAGTTGCCTACAGATTTCTGCATTAATAAGCTGTTAATAGTTATGACCTGGTGAAAAACCAAAACAATGAGCTAAAAGTTGCTTCGTGAGAAGAACTATAGAGTTGGGAGCAAATTTCCTGTGTGTTCATTGCCATGAGCGATTCATTTCACATGCAAATCCTCATGTGATTAATTACTATTAATACAGAAACTTTAAACTATATGTTTTAAATGGTATGTTCTGTCATGTTCTTGATACTTAATAAACAAATAAAGTGCCTGAAGTTGCAACAAAGATTTAAATGTGGTTGGATATTATGCTTGCTCTCTCTGCTTTTATTTATGGTGTTAAATCAAGTGTCTCGTCTGTTGTCAGGGGGCAGGGTCTGCAGGGATTGGAAAGATTAAATAGCCATGAAGAGAGTCCTCTTCCACTGAGCTGTGACTTCTCCCCCAATGGGATTAGAGAACTTTGCACTTTACAAAGCAGCTCATCAGAAAACATTGGGAGCACAAAGCTGTTATGGACAGCGGCAGCTTGGTGTGACATGTGTTTGTGTACGGATTTCAGGCAAAGAGAGAAGCAAGACAGAGAGAGGCGACAGCGAGAGAGGAAGAAGAGAAAAGTTACTGGGATATAAAGAAGAATCCTGTCTGGTAATTTTGAGAGCGTGACACTGAGTGAAGGCAAGAAAAGAGAGTGTTGATACAACAGGGCATTATCAGTAACCAGTCTTTTTATGGTACATTACTTAATCAGTTGGGCTTTGGACATTATGAACTCTTAATAACAACATCTGTCCCTGTTCACGACAAAAAGCTTTTCTGATAATTAGGAACAACAGGAATCAATGATGTGAAATGTTCAAGTGGGGTCCAAGCAGAGATTTATTTATGAAAGCGACTATATAATAGAAGTACATTTTTCACCATGAATAATGACTGTTGTACTGTTGTTCCCATATCCTGCTAGAGATGCAATTCATCAGGGCCAATAAGAGCTGGTAATTTGTCTTCAGGTCTTTGTCTGATGGAGGAAGCTGATGAAAACCAAAGGAAATGACCACACGATGTATAGCCCTGCATATCTGTGAATTAATGCACCGAGTCGAAAAGCATCTATCACAAGAAGAGCTGAAAGTAGGCTACATGCACCCGCAAGGCACAAATAAAATCATAAACAAAGCAAGGCTTATTAAAAATCCCCTATCTGCTACGGTTTCAATTTCTATTTGGCAATCGGAAAGATGGAGTGGAGAACACGGCTAATTGTGACCACTGGATGTAAGAATCTAATGATTTGCTAATTGATATAATCTGATTTCTTTGCACAAGCTCAGTCACATTTATCCAAGTTGTTTGGAAGTCTCAATTGCTACAAGTCTAACATAGCTGACTGTGTCTTTTCTACGCTCCACTGACAAGTACAGTTCCTGGGGTGAAAAATCTCCTGACATCCACCATTCTGGACGGCCTGTCATTGTTAATAGTGAGTGCATGGAAGTGGCAAGATCCCATCTTAAATGGCTGTGCCATCTTGGACAATAGACACATTGTTCTCTACTTCTGCGCGTCTGCTTTGGTGGGCGCTTGTGCGCCAACAAGGGGGAACATACCCACACACCATTACAATACACGCTGTCCACGTAAAGGCCACTGGTCACTGAACACAAATACCCACTTGTGAGACAAAAACAGCTGAGTGAGACAAAAGAGGGGGAAAACAGTTAAAAACGGTTTTATCTGGCGACAGAAAGGGGAGCAGAGCACCACTGTGTCCAAAAAAGTACTCTGAGAGTAATAACTCTTGATTGTGTCCTAATATTTAATGACCACAAAATGCTTTATTTGGACCATTAATGTCTTTATCAGTGTAAACTGCAAGCTTAGCATCTGGCTCAAGTATTAAAGGGCTCCAGAACCTTTCATTTTTTAACATTTCAATGTGTTCTCATGTATGGTCATAATGTCTTACGAAAACCTGACATTTGACAGCATGACATTTCTTATGATATCCTATGAAATTTGACTGTCCTATTTAAGCTGTGATGATCGCTGCCTTAACAACATTAAGGAATAAATGCTTAACATTGTGACTCAGAACTACCTTACTAATTTTACAAACCATCTCTACTTGGTTATGATTAGGTAAAAACATCCATATGTAGCTACCAGACTTGGCTGCATTAAGTGACCATGACATATTCAAGCTCAAAGGTTTATTTACAAGTACAAATATGTGGCATTCCTTGAAATTTTAGCTAATTATTTATCATAGGTACACCACAGACAGTGGACGAGAACAGCCTGAACATTTTGGAGGGTTTTTTTAGAAATGTTGCTTTCTACAGACGAAAAGTTCGAAAGTAGTTATTTTGTCCAGGATGGTTAGCATGTTTGCTAAAAAAAAATATGACTGAAACGATTGATTGATTATCAAATTCATAACAAATTTTCTGTTAAATGTAGATTCAGTAATTGCTGTAAATGGTACTCCCCTTTAACTGCAGTATTTACACACTTAAGTTCTTGAGCAAAGATGGGAAGATACATGAATTTAGCATTTTTCTCATGAGCAAGCATTCATAATTAGAGCCTAACCACAGAGCCAGTATAGCTGGTAGGAGTATAACACCATGTAATTTGATGTGTTTAAAAATTCATAACAAATTACAAGCATTCTGGACTGTCGGTGTTTGCTGTTTTGTGGTTCAGGCCACTGTGTAATACAAGAACATCCCCCAAACCTCCCTATAAGACATACAAGGTGACAAGGTTCCAGCGAGCTACAGTAGTTATCACTTGTTTTTCCAGTCTTTAAATTGCAGGGGGTTATTTGCACCCAAAACAAGCTGTATACATTCCCAAGATTGTGAAATGGTCCTCTCTCAAAAAAAAAGAAAAGTAATTTTGAGGCCCGGAATCACTTCTGTAAATCTATAAACAGGAGAGTAACCCATCTTTTTGCAAATGATATCCTTGTGTTTGGATGATGAATAACTTAAGCTCTCAGTCTGCAGCCACGATTATTGGTTTACTGATTATTTGTTTACATCCACACTTTTGGATGATTGTATTTTCACTCCTCCTCATTGTGGACCAGACATAATGCATTTTTAATGTGTTTTCTGCTTTGACATTTCTGGTTTGACCAAGGCGCTCTCATAACTGCACTTTAAGTACAACTTTGTCCTTTTCAGTTTTATTCCATTATAAATTACATTAGCAGTCTATAATATCTTCTATGTATCTTTTTAAGATGTAATTTACTTTTTCCCTTTTATTTGGTTCTTATTTGGGCTTGAAGGATAGACCAACTGTGCAGTCCAGCACAACGGAGGTGCATTTGCTGATTTTATGATTCCCAACAGCACCGCCGGATCTCGAAAATGTATTCCAGCTCACTGTTTTAAAAAAATCAACAAAGTCCACAGTCAGGTTTCAAAATATAACAGTGAGCTTGAAGGGGAATTAGGGGATTTGGTCTACTATTGGGCACAAAACAATATCAAGTAGAGGGCAAGGAAAGGAAGCTTCAGGAAATATGGCTGTAGTCCTAATTTCAAAGCTGCAATAACCAATATTTGATCAACCACCAACTAATCAAATGACTGTGTGATGTCAAAAAAGGGCCACCCAACCTCCCAACCCTGCAGCTGCCTTCAGCTTTACATAACTTAATCAACCTCTTTCAGCAAGTTTCCAGCTCACAACTGTCCTTGGGAGCTCTGATTTTTGTCTCCACCAACTGTTTGCTGACAATTTAGCCTCTAGGGGTCAAAGCTTTCAGGGCCACTTCCTCTTCCGTGCGCTGGACAGTTTACAGTCAGATTAGCAACTTGAGATGTTAGCATTAAGTTCTATGATTGGGTTGTTTCTCTGTACTTAAATGCATTTAAAAAAAGACAATATTGCTAAATCGTCGTCAGATAATAGCCGATTGGTTCTGAGAGATTCCGTCTTTTTCTCTCTCCACACAGTCCGATTACGTGCACACAACCAAAGCCCGCCTAAATGTGTTTGCTCAATTCTACTCGCACTACAAAGAAAACAAAATGCCTCCGATGCCAGAATCTTGTCCCGTTTCCTACAGATTCTGCATTCATATACAGAATCTGTTTATAGAGATTAGGTCTCCACTAACTCCTGAGGGAAACACAGTATCTGGCTCTTTATATGCTAAATCTCCCACCCTCTTTACCAGCTCAATTTTAACTTTGTCTGTCTGCCATTTGGTACTGGGCAGGTAGTGCACAGTGGTATTTTTAGAGCATTTCTGGAGAAAACATGTTGGAAACAACGTTATGAGAGTGAACAGAAATAGTAAAGTTATGGGCTGTAAAGCCAAACCTAAGAGCCTCACTAAAACTGTAAGAATCTGATTATAATTCACGTCACTTTGTGCCACCTCTTTTACAGCATTCATAAGATCTATTGTTAATTATAGTTATTTTATAGATTTACAGATTCAAAAAAAAAAGTTGGGCTTCTGCGTAAAATGTAAATCCTTTCTGTGTTCTGTATTCAACTCAATGTAGGTCACAAAGGATTTTGAATTGTTGTAAATGCTGTTTTTATTACATATTTCACAGCATCCCAACTTTTTGGAATCGAGAGTGTATCTGGAAAGAAGTAAAATCAAAATGTTCTGGTCCTGTTCCTACTGCACATTTGTTTGCATGTAAAATAAGCTAATATTGAGTTTATTGGCTGTATTTGTTTTGGTGAGAACACTGTGGTGTTACTGTGAAATGTAATTTTAACAAGTATAATCTAAGTGTGAAGTCTACGTGTGAAGTGCTCTGCGTTCTCTTAAAATATTACATATTTTACCTCTGGGCCAACATCTGATCTGCAGCTCCTTTGAAGTGTCAAAACATGTTTGTGAATGGAGACGCTGAATGGCAGACAGACTCACCTGCAGCAAACTGAAATTGACCACTTTTGTTAAGGCTTGAAGAAAAGCTGGAAGACGAGGGGAAAATATTTAACAGCTGACCTTTTCTATTTACCACAGTGATGCTTAACCTGGGAAACATGCACCTGGTCGGAGACTGGCGCGCAAATTATTCAAAGGTCATGTTATTCAGCTCGTCAAGAAGAGTCCGTCCTACTGATAGTATCACTGGAAGGGAGGAAGAAAGAGCTGCATGGGTGACAGCAATATCACTACCGCCAGATTTCATGTTTTTCTCAGTGCAGAGACACTTGTTTTGGGCGCTTGTCAGCATTTAGTTTGTCTTTATGTAGAAAAAAACTGTATGGTACAAAGCCACAGGATTAAAATTAATTGAGAATCCACACACTGTTCTCTGGCAGCAGATTGTTTACTTGTTTGTCGGGTGCATGTGTGTGCCAATTCTTCAATGTTGAACCAAGCCAATTTGTGTGTATGTGTGCGTGCATGCCTTTGCACTGTGTCAGGGGGAATAGCCTGTTGGGGTTATGGAGGGTGCAGTGTGGGGTGATGAATAGGATGCTTTTGTGCTCAGTCTCTCAGCTGTCTACAAACCAGTGAAGGAGAGAATAGTGAGAGAGAAAGGGGGGATGAGGTGAGGGAGATAGCCAGATAAAGGGGAAGAAAGAGGAACGGAGATAAAGTAAGGGGGAGGAGATGAGAGAGACACTGAAGTGTGGGGCGTACAGGTGGGACGTGAGGTGAGAGAATGGGTGGAGAGGTGAGGAAGAGGAGGGGAATGTGAGAAAGGAAAGGAAAGAGAGACTACTTGTGTATTCAAGAACACTGCACCGTTGTCTCTTCAGCCAACAAAGAGACAAAGAAGTTGGCTAATGTAGGAAATCATTGCCATTCATGTCAGTGGAAAAAGAAAACAAATGTCCGAGGGAAAAAAAAGAAGAAAAAGAAGAGAAAGTGCTCGGGTTGGTAATTTTGATCACTCTGCAGAACACAGAGCTGACCTCATGGCCTCAACCTTCACACATGATGGGGTTTGGAAATGAGCCAATCATATTGACAGATGCTGATGAGTTCAGGCGAAGCTGTCGGTGTTGGTGTGGCCACTTTAATATCGCATAAAGAGAACCATTCGACTTTACTACTTTCTAATAAAAAATAATGTATAATACATTTTAAATGGCACAGCATTACAATGGAGACCTGGGCGGGAGCATTAGAAGGTCAACTGTGATGCAAAGTCTTGATATGTGATATTTGGAAGACCCTTAAAGTACTAAAAAAAAAAAACATTAAAAAGCCGTCACATTAGGGGTACAACACCCCAAACCTTTCTGGGCTAAAACACAAGCTGAGAATGTACATCCGGTTGCTCTAACAGGTGCGACGGGGTATCGAACCTTCATACTTTTTTGGTACCAACTGAAATGTGTCTGTAGTGCTGATATCAAAAACTGTCAAAAAACTGAAAGCAGCTTCTAAAGATTAGTCTGAGTGAAAGTGTCTGGGTTTTTCTCTGTTGATAGGAGGTGTCACCTTGGGAAAAAACAATGAATCAACTAGAATGGTTCTCGGAGAGCGCAGACCTCTACATCGCCCAATAGATCGTATGGATTGTGTGCTGCTTGGATGGTCTTACATGTGTTCATGAGGTTTAAGATGCTATGCAGAATGTGTGTTGTATTTTAATGCTCAGGGCATTTAAACAGCCCAGTGATAGCTGTTTCTAGTATCTCCGTGACAACGTAGAGCAAAGGAAACGGATCAGGTTAGCTGAGAAATATAGAGCACAATTTCGGCAACTATCTTAGTAGATGTTCCGACGAGGGGATGGGCGATATGAAGTTAAATACTTTTTTCACCTGTGAAGAATTACGAGTACTGCTTACATCACTGGGGCAGGATTCTTGTGATTTTGCATGATTCTTGCACAATCTTGCAAATCAAGCTTCCAGCAAAGCAATGTGATTCAAGGCACATGTCAAGGTTTAACTACAGAGCAGGTAGAGGCATCCTGTTGACCTTAAATAATAGAAAAATCAGCAGATTAATAGGTTAAGAAAACAGTTTTTAGCTGCAGCTACTGGTTTCAAACTTTGGGTCAGATTTATGATCTTGTTTACTCATCCTTTGAGGCGATAGTTCCTTATTTGAATCAGAATAATTTTGCCATTTTTAGACTATTTTTGATTTCGGCAACATGTTTACACATTAAACATTCAACAACTTTGGTTTAAGATCAAGAAGAAGCAAAAAATGAATAAAATGTCCTCGTTCAAACTTTTTAAAAGTGAAGATTTTCCTTTTATAGGACGATATTTTGTTTATATATATGGGGGTTATTTTTAATATTTTGAGGTTTTATTGATTGGATAAAACCAACAGTTTGAAAATATCACACTAGGCTCTGGGAACTTGTGATGCTTATTTTTTCCTTTTTTTCTGACATGTTATAGATGAAACATTTAGCTACTGAATTCAAAAGCTAATCAAGAGATTATTAGATAATGAAAACACATTTTGTCAAAGTATAAATAGGAAGTAACAACTCAATTGTGTATTTCTCAACATTAGGTGTTGAAAATACTATTTGTATCACTATTTAATTGCAGGAATCATATGAGAGATTACTGAAGCATTTCCAACTATAAACAGCCTTGGCATCAGGACAGACCATTGGATGGAGGTCGACAGTATGCTGCAATTTTGGATGCATTTCAGTAATAAGGCCTGTGCATCTCCCTGTCCATGTTACTAAATCTGAGTCAGTATGCATCCTATATCCTTCTGTTCTGACTCTGTTCAGCATATCAAGTGTCTTTTCACTGAATTTTTGACTCAAATATGAGACACATAAAATAAAATAAAATATGATGTTTGTGATCATTCTGCAAAATAGCTACAAAATAACACTCTGAATATCATCTCCTCCACCCAGATGTGTGTTTTTCCAGTCAGCCCACGCATGTGTCACACATTTGGATTTTCATCTCTCTCAAAACACAACACAAAACACTTGAAATTAAGCCATTTAGCGCTGATGAGGTATTTTTCCCCACGGAGAAAAAAAAAAAACAGGAATAATCACAGAGATGTTCTCTCTCGGCGCCTGTTGATTCAGCCATACAGATACCTTACTCCTGCTCCATTTCATTTCATTTCGTTCTCTCTCTCTGATTCAGAATGAGAATCGGCCTGGAATAACTAACCCAAGCTTGGACAGATAAATACTTTTTGTCTACCCACACCAGGGTCCTCTGAGGCCATCGCAGCATGGCTTTTCTATGATGAAACAGGAGCGAGCGGTGGAGGGCTGAGGGAGTGGGCGATCAGGACACAAACTGTTTTTCTCCACAAACAGCAGGATGAGATGTGGAGCTGGCAGAGATATGGCATCCATACCTCGAGCGCAGCCAACGCAGCGTGCGTCCTCACTTGCTTTGCAAAGTCACACACACACAAAAAACCTCTTTTTCTGAATGCATCTACTTAATAGCATATGCAAGAAGTAAATAAACTGAGCCAACTGTATGTGAGCAAGCTAATTTGCATGTTAACAACAACAAATGTCTTCCATTTGTTATATCCAGCTTGTATTGTGCAAGTCCTTCAGGGGCCGTGAAGGTTTGTCTTGCTCTGCAACAATTTATCTTAAGGAGCGATCAAGATAGCCTCAATGGTAGCAAACAATAGTGGAATAGTGTTGATGAAGCCAGGTGATGATGTGAGGAGGCAGACATCATTAGCCTCCATCATCACACTTCATCAGAGGAGAGGGAGTGTGCCTGCTCTGTTGGCGTAATGAGCTGGAAGCATGAACAAAAGCAGATGGCTTTATGAGTCAGACAATAAGGCGCTCATAATTGAATATATATCATTCATTTCAATTTAAGCAGTGGAGCCATTTTTCTCCTCGCTGTACCTCAATGGATATCCATTATCAAGGCGTACTGAAGGGCTGCCATCACACCAAATCAGCTGGATTTCAATGGGACTTTTCAATACTGGGAATAATTCATCATGACTGAAGGAGAGTTAAAGTGCATAAGGCTCTGACTGATAATAGGCTCATAACAATGTGTATAGAGATGAATGGCATTCCCAGTATTCCTATTATGTTGTACATGCTAGAATCCATAAAACAAGGTGTTAATTAGCGCCAAGTGCTATGATAAAGAGCCTGTGGTGCTTAATTATAGGTGACCTGTCTGTCATAATACTTTTATACAGTATCTCAGTTAGCTATTTATGATAACAATTTAATGCATTTTTTTTCTCTTATTTTACTGCAGTTGTGATTGAAAAAAGTGTGTTTTCTGTTTGAATTGTTTGCAGCTCAACAACTTTCTCACTGAAAATAAAGTTACAGGGCAGAAACTGAGAACAAAAGGGTGACAACGACATGCACATGACACCAGCTGTCAATCATGTAGACTTTGCCAACATCTCAGTATGTGCAGAAGTATGTTTTTGCACAATGCACTGAGAGAAACTTGGCTGCTGCTCGTGCTGCTCTAATCTGTTTTTCCTCTTGAAGAGCTCACAGCAGGACGGCTGTCTATGGAGCAATTAAAGCCTCTTTCTTAATCCAGCCGCCCCTGATGCTAAAAGACCGCAAACAACTGGAACTCCTCTTCCTCTTCCTCCACCACCACCACCACCACCACCACCACTTCCTCCTCCTTCTCCTCCACGGCGCTAGACAGCAAGTGCAACAGTACTCACCCCCAGTTTCTTACTCCGTATCCTCACGTATCCCTGTTTGACTATGTCGTTGAAGTTGGAAGCCATGGTGAGGGGAAGCGGGTAGCTTCCAGCCCGAGGTGAAAAATAAAACAACTCTCTTTTTGGGGGAGTAGCGAAAGTGTTTTCACTTGACGGTCGCGCGGTGAGACATCCAGCAGCAGGAGAGCGGGCGGTGGGCAACCTGCTCCTGTGTCAGCGCTCAGGCTGCCCGGCTTCAGCGGCGCAATCCATCCGCGAGAGGAGGGAGATACCATTCGTCAGCTGATTCACTGGAGCCGGAGAGGAGAGCAGAGGAGGAGAGCACAGAAGAGGCGCGCTTCCTGGACCACACCATCCCCGAAACAGCGAGGGGGGTGGGGGATAACTGCTGCCGAGGGAGGGAGGGGGTGTCTGTAATTCAAGGGGGAAAACCAGAGTTTTAAAAATATTTTTTTCGCCATTTCATTAGGACAAAAATGTCAGTTGTATAGCTGACAACCACTTATTTACCAATTTAACCAGCGAAAAACTATCTTGTAGAGTTGCCTATGTTGGATTCGTTGACTGGTACTGGACCCTTATTAGTCATTTTTATGAAATTCTTATTATTACGACCTTATTGTGGTAGGCTAATAAAGGAGCAGTGTGAAGGATTTAGGGGGAATATTCATTATAATGTGTTAATTAGCATTTGATCACCTGAAACTAAGCATTATGTTTTCATTAGCTTTGAATAAGCTATTTATATCTACATAAGGTGCAGGTCCTCTACTTTGATATATTTTAGAGAATGTCACTGCTCAGTCTTGCGGACAGTTTTTTTTTTCCAGTGGACACATGTGGTATTGCAGCAAAAAAAAAAATCTCCCTGTGGCCCAAAAAATATTTTCCCCATAGACCGCAAGATGTCCATTACGAATGTTATTGAGTGATGGAGGTGTTACTTGTATCTCCTTCAGCCAAGATCTCTTTTTTTATTTGAGGTACATCAACTTCCTAGTATGAACATTTGAATAGCTCTTATTTAAAATATTATGTCCTAAGGGTTCACTAAAAGCCAAGGTTATTTTACTTCCACCTTTCATGGGAAAGAGCCAGAAACCAGGTGGCTGGGTTAAAGGAAGCTCAAATTCACTTTTTCTTCATCAACTTTCATACAAATGATGTGTGGTATGTTTGGCGTAATTGAAGCGTTTGGTTAGTCTATTAGTTTTAAATAGACCAGTATAGAATAGAGACTATGGAGACCACTGTAGCACTCATCTACTACACTGCATTCTTTTTAACTGCTTATTTCTCATCTTCATATTTTTGGAGCTGAAACAAGTAGTCAATTAACTGATTAATAAAGCAACAAATTAATTGGCAACAATTTGGATAATGGAGTAATTGTTTCAGGCAAAAGTGCCAAATGTTAATACTTCAAGTTTGTAAAATGTGAAGATTTGCTGCATTTCTTTGTCTCCTGAAAATACATTTGTCCCAATATCCAAGGTGATGTTGACAATAACTTTTATTTTGAATGGAAGTGAGGGGTTAACAGGACCCATAGTCCTACCTGGTATCAAAGTGTAACAGCAGCATGTTTTATTATTTTCTGCTGCCTACAGGCCAGGACTGTGCTATGTTCGGGCACTTGTGGTCATTCATCATTTTGATGACTGAAATAATTAATAACCCAGCACGCAAGGTCAAGATCAAAGTGCATCCTTTGATCATTTGTAACACTCAATGTGTTTAATAAGGTTACTTGTTTAGTGAATTTCAAATGTAACTTTTGAGATCTGAGGTAACCATTCAAATCCTGTCCTGCCCTTTATCCCTCAACAATATGTTCAAAGAAAATATGCAAATGTACAGCAGAGCCTAGTGTTTGGACTAATTTGCAACACACTTTTTTCTACCTTGCCTATGGGTTATTATTACCTGTCTTAGTGTGAATATAATTTCCATATTTTTCAGCACACAGCCCGCTAATAAGGAAATACAATCTCAGATTGCCGGTGTGTAAGCACCATGTTTTGTCATTATTAGGTGGCCTTGAATAGATTTTGTTTGATTTATTGAATAATAAAACCAGATAGTCCAGTGAAGGATCAAACAAATTGTAAGTGAAGCAGACTGTACAAAGCATACAGCCACCGCCTGCAGCTTGTATATTGTAGATACAATGCTGCAGATTGGCAATCAAAAAGCTCTGAAAATAAAAGCACAGAAACAAATTTTGATCCCTGCCAAAGCTATAATCCTGATCAGGATGTAGTGAGAGGCGTAGCTCCGGTTGTGCAATCGCAGAGAGTGAAATCCTTGGTATTAGGGAGCAGATGGCTCAGGTATATTGATATGAAGGGCTGCCATTACTTATGTTGATTAAAATGTGGAGAGAGATGGCTTATGTAACAGACTTATATAAACAACTATATGATTTAGTGAAGATCACTTCCAGAAGACTTTTTTACACTCTTCAATGTAACAATAAGACGGCACCATGGATTCATGTGGCAGGACCAGAAAACAAATAAATGAGGACACTAAAGCTCTGTAGAGGCTCTAAAGCTATACTGAAGCTTACTGGTTTCATATGAAACTAGACGAGCAAAGACATCCACTGGTGCACACCATGTCATGCTAACTTGGCAGGAAGAGAGCTAAATAATGTGCCAATTAGTTACTTAGGCTACATTCTAGTGGATTGACATGGCCAATTTGCAAAAGGGGTCTTATGACCTTTCAATAAAAACATCTGAATGAAAACGGGATCTATTGGCACCTATGACTCTCCCCCTTACAGACATGCCCACTCTATGCTAACCCTATGCAGTTCTGGGGGAAAATAACATATTCACTGCAGTTTTTGCATGTATTACAAATGTGCTGTTTTTGCCTATTCTATAAATTGTTTATTTGAATATTGCTGCATACTGGGGTAATATAACATAACAGTCTTAAAATTGTATAAATTGGGTATGACCTGAAAGCTGAGACTCTTGTGGATCTAATCTATATTCAGGCATGATAATGTTAGACCCCATACTAGAACTTAATATAACAATATAAAATTACCTATTAGCCTCATGAAACTTTACAACCACAGACCTACGGCATCGAGACGATGTATGGATTTCCAAGGAAATGACTACAACTGCCCACCTTTCCAACTCTGCACAGATATCCCAATGCTCATATTTATATATTTTTTGGTTGTATTGCACTGAAAGAAAAAGTCCTCTGCCGAAAAAGAGCTTTGTTCGGTGCATATCGATGGCTGCCACTTTGAGAAGTGCTATTCTGTCAAGTGTCAGCTTTTGAACAAAGAGGTAAAACACAATGTCTGTATTTTTCTGTCCTGTTCATCACATTCACAAGAGCGCACAAAACAGCAAGCTGCCACCCTTCCAACTAACAGCTTGACTTTGATAGTCTTCATATCTCCCTGGAAGTGTCCTCAAATTTCAGACTTGTCAAAGTTGTTTTGTCTTCATAATCCTCTTTGTACAACATGGCCCCGTTCCATTCCCGCTGCCTTGTCATCCTCTCTCTAAGAAAACAATGCTGACAGCAACAATGTCTTTTCATTGCACTAAATATTGTGCTCTGGTGTCATTACCGAGAACTGTCCTAGTTTCGAGGGAAGTAATTGCCTGCCGTGATACAAGACCAACAACCAGTTTGGCCTCGGTTGGGCGCAGGTAGAGAGGCTCAGCGTGCAGGCGGCCACACAAACCAACATACGGCTCTGACATACATGAACGGCTGCCAACAGGGTCAGATGTGTGGAGAGTCACTGAAAAGTGTAGAGACCTTCGTCAAGGTCACGAGCAAAGCAGCCAATATCTGCTGAGTTGTAGAAAACAGCTCTTGTCCAATATGGGCAATTTATCAGGTATTGACCTCGTAATCATCACCATTTTTCATAGATGTTCCGCATCACGTATCCAAGTCCCTTCACGTCTATGATGATTAATACTGAAAAGACTGAGCTGCTCGCAGAAAAAACCAAGCCATCCATTAAAGCACTTAAGCATTCCTAAAAAAAAAAAAAATTAAAGTACCCCTGAATTGTTTATTTAGTCGAGGCGGAAGCAAACTCTAGATGGTTTGATGGTCTAGTGAAATATTAAAATTGCCTTTGCATTAGATGCTTAGTTTGTCTCAGTGCTATTTGGCGAACGTTCACGAGCACAAGCAGCTAAATAATTAACACTTTCTAAAAAGATAAGCAGGGGTGAATGAGGGAAGAGGGAGAATGCGTCTCCACGCTTAGTTGTTTGCCAGGTAAGCATTTTTACATGTGGGCGGAGGAGAGAAAATAGAGATCACACAGGCAGAGTTATGGTAATGTTCTGCTCCGGGTTCCTGTACTCAAGCTTTTTACAGCAACCCGTATCAGGCTGATATGTTAATAGGCACAATGGGATTTGGGTTTGATTAAATGTCAATGCCTGGAGGAGAAAAAAGCTACTGTGGAAAGAGAGAGAGAGAAAAAGCCAATTTTTCAGAATAAGAGATGCGGGCTGTTCTGGGCTCAGTGGGTCCTTGGCCATCCAAGGAGGACATTGGTTAGTCACACAATATAGGACAGCTAAGGTTGTGTGTAGTCCCCGAGGATCAGGCCATGACATGTTTGTGATTTACTCCATAACAGCTAGAAGTAGAAGTGGTTGGAGGGCCTCTCTGTCCTTCTCTAGAAGGTGAGTCGTGAGAGTGGGCGATTGGAGAGGGTCCTTTTTCTTCAATCACAGATGAGCGCATGAGTAGAGCGCCTAAGCCTATTACAAGGGTTCCTCGCTTTACCAAATTAGCCAAAAATGTTATCAGAAGAGTCGGGGATAAGATTTAATTTGCAGCTGCTTGTGCAAATTCATTTGCAAGGCAGTCTTGCAGATACACCTTTCATGATTGTCCGTTTTAAATCCTGGCTTATCTACAATGAGATAAAGTGCGCATTTGCATTCAGAGAAGATTTATAATTGTAAATGAGCACCTGAGTCAGAAAGCGAACTTTGGAAGTAAACTGTGTAGGTACACTAATGATCATTATGGTAATGGGGGAGGATGAATGGTGAGGGAAGTGAGTGAGGGAAAACAGGAGAGAGATGCAGACGGATGAGGGTGAAGGAGAGGGGAAAAAAATACAAAAATAGGAGCACAGTCACAATGAATAGAAAAGGAATGGCTCGCTCTCGGGAAAGGCTATACCTCCTGCTGGTTTGACCCAGTCTTTGTGTCCTAAATTGGGGTCCATCTTATGTCACAGTGAGGCTGAACCCCGGGCTGGATCTCCAGAGATGTAGCTGTTCTGCTGCTGTGGCGTTTCTCGTAGAAAACGACCAGGGGGAGGCTGAACCCACAGTTCATCACACTCAGCTCCTCTTGGAAGACAGAGTGTAAAATAGGTGCCTCCCTCCACCCCCACAAGAGTGATGAGACGCCTGTTTTTTTCCTTCTTCTTCTTCTTCTTCTTCTTCTTCTTCTTCTTCTTCTTCTTCTTCTCCTTCATCTTCTTCTTCTTTTTTTAATGCCACGCAGCTAATTTGAAGACCAGAGGCTGAATTCATCAGCGTTCTAAGTGAAACTGGTCTTGGATCACTGACCAGGTCCTTCATGTGACCATCTCATTCATTTTAATCGTCTTCCACAGTCAGAGACACTTGATGAATTAGAGCGCAGATTCCTCCGATTAATTCATATCACGGCTTTTGATTATTAATCGCTCTTTATAATCATTTTTTTAAATTGAATTTCTCGTTATTAAACATTATTATTTTTGTTGTCAGCAAGTTCATTTGAAGTTAAAAGACTGACATTGTGTTTGTTTTTTCCAAAGAAGAAGTATTCTTGCATCATGGTATTGAAGATAATGATGTTTCTAGAGACAATGACCTGAATGCAATATTGCAATATGCAATATTTGCCTCTGAGATGTAGTTGCGTACGTAAAAAAGTCACATGAAAGTGAGGAAATGTCAACTCTTTGTTTCTCTTTCTCCTGCGCCCTCTGTTGTGAGGGTCAACTGCAGAAGACCTGGCATGGAGCGAGCAGGGAGTCATGCCAAAGGACACCACAGCAAGGCTGAAGCTAAATGTCAAGTGGATATAATCCTGAAGTCTTGATCTCACTGTGCCACCTCACAGCCCCTCAACCTGAAGCTCTATAAACACTGTGCAATTAAATGTTCATCAACACATGTGGTGCTGTGTCCCTTTAAATCATCACAGTCTCTCCTACTTGTGGGGACAGACAAGCGTGACTAATATGTATGCCCTGTAGAGGGCAATATTGTCTTCTGCGTTAGGGGGAGCTCTTTGAAAGGGCTGTTTAAATGTCTTCATGTTTCTACTGTATGCTAATGAGCTCTCTATACTTGTTTCATTATTTAATAAAGAAAGCAACATATAAGCGGAGTAACAGAAGGGTGATCCTGCTGCAGAAAAACAAAAATCAAATCAGTGATTTAACACATTACCCTGAATAGAAACCAAGTGGTTTGTTGAGACTGAAATGCAGAAGAAGACATCTTAACTTTATCAGGTGCGGATTCATGGATTTCTTTGCAAAAAAACGTCCTTCAACTCCCAGTTTGAACAGGTACGGTCAAATCTGAGCTGCACCTCGAGGGCTGCAGGTTATTGGCTTCTTTATTTAATCTGACAGATTTAATATAAAACAGGTGATGCTTGTGCTTTCCTCAATGGCCGTGGCTTGTGAGCCCTTCTTCAGGATTGGCAGAAGCACATGACTCCAGTGCTCACCGTCCAGGTCAGGACAAAGCTACTCTTTTACCTCCTGGGCCCCGCTTCACAACGGCTCATGTGTGAGCATGGAAAAAGAGTGGAAATCAAACCTCCTCTGTAAATACACGAAAGGTCAGTGGTGACGTCAGAGTCCGGGGACAGCCTCCGCCGTGATTTTGCGGCCCGTCGCCGGCGCCTGATTCGTTGCAGCACTTTATATTTTGCACTCTCTGCTCCCTGACCATGATCCCAATATAAATAGTACACTTCTGTCACAGAATTGTGTTTGGTGTATCGCCCACTGCTAATAAGTCTGTCCACTGTAGCATGTGTTGCAGGCAGCTACAAAAGAAAGGATACTTTTTGCTGACTCGTACAAAAACTTGAAAACAAACGTGTTCTGAGATTCCTTTTGATCTAGTTTACTACGCGCTGTAGTTTCTCATGACTTTTTTCACTTTTCATGCTGTGCTCTTCTCCCACTACCCCTGGGCCCTGCAGGCCTTGGCCCAAAATTCTCCCACTTCCTTTTTCTTGTATTATGACTGACTGCAAAGGAGTGTGTGTGCCCATCTCCCATGCATGGCCTTATTGTTTGGCCCTGATCCTCAGTCAGTGTTCCTTGTTGTCTTGCCAGGCATCTTATTCTCTATTTCTGTTCTTCCTCAACATTTCTTTTCTTTTCCTTTGCAAACAAGTGTTTGCTTTACATGCAGGCTGTCCGATTGTGCCTAGGATAGGCAGAGTTCTTTGAAACTCAGTCCAGTTCCTCTATTATCCATGGCTTTCTGTGTGAAGCTCGATGCCACATCCCTGAGCTATAGTTTTGTTATTATTGTTATCATTAATGCAGTCTTTAATGCCATGGATGGATGACTGAACAGCAGGCCTAAACAATAACAATAACAATAACAAACAGATGAAAACCAACTGCAAAGACACACAAAATAATCACAAAGAGACACAAAACAACTACAAAGAGACACAAAACAATAAAAAAAGACACAAAACAACTACAACGGGACAGTTGCTTAGAGACACAACTACTACAAGTGACTAACAGCAAATATGAAAAGTGGAAAACTACCATGAAGACACAGACAACAGAAAAAAAAACTTTTAATAGACCAAGCAAATTGTTACAATTAAACAGAAAAGAGACATAAAATTACAGCAGAGACAAAAGTACAGAGAGGCACAGAATAACAACAAAAAAGAGGTTAAACAACTGTCTGTCTGTGTGTGTCTTGCCCCGATGGAGGAGAGTTGGTGGGGCTTTTTGAATGTCTGTTCCCAGGGGGCCATTGTCTTGTTATCCACCCGTGATTAATGCAATCACATCGCCAGGATAAACAGGAAACCTCTGCCCATTCAGACAGCTCACTTGTAGACAGAAACATTGATCAATTATCCAGTGATAATTGTCAGGCTTTAAATGTTGCCCAGGCAATAAGACTCACATTCATTCAAAGAGGAGATATGAATTGCTTTCTGTGCCTGTCCAGATGATGTGGACTGTCATTATTTATTCTGAGGGGCAGATCTAACAGCAGTGCAGTCTGGGAGGCAGCCAGCCCCTCCTGGAGAGGTACTGTAAGCACAACTTTCTCTTCTCCGCACTGCCTGTTTTTGGAAAGGGTTTTACATGTGGCTCACATCTGCATCCAGAGCATAAAACTGCTTCACTGACACCCATTTATACAGGAACAAATGTCTGTGTTAGTGTCTTATGTGTGCAAATTGTTGACAATAAATCATCTGATGTGTCGTTTTTTCCCCCTTGGTAATAGAGCATTTAAAAATATGGCGGTAGTCCGGTCTGTCACAGCAGAAGTAAGATGAATCTGTGTTCATCATGGTATGCATACAGAGATGTCTTTGTATAAGAGTGAGGGAGACAGCCAGAAACATGACAATAACTGACATGTTGATATGTAGATGCACATTATTGTGGTTGGTGCAAACTAAAAAGTCAAGCTAAGGTGGAAGTGCCTTTAACCTGCACTCCCTCTAATGACCAGCAGGTGGCTGTTACAAAAGACATCCACTCGCATAGAAGTCTATGGGAAAATGCCCCTACTTCTCACTTGTTTTCTTGTCCCTGCAAACATTTTCCCAATGCTAGTGGGAAGTCTTCTTTAATACAGCATGAGGTTTATTTTGTAAATGATGGTCCCCTTTAGCGTAAAACAGACACTTAAGTAGGACATGCTCAAAGGAAGCACTATTTGCTGTTGATAAGTTGCTTTCATGACGCACTCTTTGTTGTCATCTTAGAACTTTCACCCTTTTCCGATGTTTTTAGCACATGAAAATGAATAGTAGAAGTTTTGTTGCCTACAAATGTCTTGTTCAGCGTTCGGTTGTACTAAAAGATACTCCAAAGAGTCGCACCTTGCTAACCAAGCTAGCTAACGTTAGCTTCTCACTTAACGTCCTCGAACCCAGCTCCACCCTCTTGTTAAAACCAATATGGCCGACAGCCAAACTGCAAGGCTTCAAAACTGTTGTACAAACAAATGGGTGTCCAATTCTTTTATAGCGTCTATGGTTTAGCATAATCTGTCAGGACTAACTTTGCCAAATGTTCTTGGTCGGGTTTTCTGCTGCTAGCTGTGACCAAAATAATCTTGCAGGACAAAAAGCTCACATGTTTCTTGATTACCAATCAAACAAAGGAGCCTTTTCTTTCGGAAAGCCTCATTTATTTGTGTTGGACTGAAGAAAAGAGGGAGTATTTGATCTGTTAAAGCCTCCTACAATTAACCTGGTACAACACATTGGGGAAGTGTGAGTTGCTGACACCATGTAGCTGCTGTAACTTCAGCACTTTCCAATGGCACTATTTTGTTCCAGGATTTAATGTGCTCCACTAAAGCTCACATTACAGATTATACCAGCATACTAATTACCATTCAGGTAACCATTGGTTTGACAGTATTAGGTCACACTGCTCACACCTCAGTAAATCAGTCCAATAAGGGAACCATGTAACATATTTCTATTTCTTTTTTCATGCTTCACATGAGCAGTATCAAGTATTAACTTAAATATCTTGTTTTCCAGTCGAATTCACCAACTGAATGGGCACCAATCAAGCACCGATTTCACTGCATGATTTTCAATTTCACTCAAGTAGTTGGGTGGGTTGGTAGAGCCAGTTGGTAATGAATGGTTATTATAAATCAAATGTCTAAGATTTGTCAGAGGTTTGTTTTAAAAGCACAGAGGCCTAAAATAACTCAATAATTATATGAGTCACCTTGCCACTCAGGAAAAGCTTATTTTTTCTCCACCAAAGTACCCACTCCATCTTTGCAAAAACACATTCACAGTGTGGCTATGTACATGTAATATTTTTGGATCATGAGGGGAAAAAACCCACTCCCTGTCAGATTTTATGTTTTGTTCATCTGCCAAAGTAAAGATTTGACAAGAAGGAACACAGTCATTACCACTGGCAACCATAACTTTTCACCTCGGCGCTGACGGCTTCCCTGACTGCATCACTGCTATCTGATTCCCATCCAACCATAGTGGGACAGGCGGCACAGACATAGCACATAAACAAACAGGTGAGTGAGTGAGAAAATACAATTAAACCAAAATATACAGTACATGCACACACATATATACAGCACAAACAAATGCAGAAGCAAACTCAGTCTGCCTGCCTCTCTCTCTCTCTCTTTTCCTCTCCTCAGGTGTATACAGTCTCTTTGACACAGTCTGCCAGTCTACTGCCATGCAGCGCCACATTTAGCTCTGCAAGAAGCGCCAGACTGCAGCTGAGCAGAGCACAGTGAGGAGGTTATTAATGGCCTTCCTTATTTTAAACGACAGTCTGAAAACACTGGTGGCACCATGCAGACCCTGCGAGCTGCAAGCTTGTCTTTCATCCCATCTGTCTTCACGGCACTCAGTCTCCTTGGTCCTAATGGGCCTGTGGCTGTCGCTCTGTCAGTTTGCTCCTAATGCACCCTCGTCTGTCTGCTGGGTCACATATGAAGGCACACAACCATCTATCACCATCAACTGATGTGTTGCACCTCTTTCTTAATTATTTCAAGTCATGCAGCATTTCTTTAACTAACAGTGTCCAACAATGTTAGTTTAAAAAAAAACTGCTCCTGTGAAACTTTCACATTTTGTGTTGTTCTTATAAACTCTAAAAGTTCAGAGAAAGATGAAAAATTCTGCAGATGCAATCCCAATGTCACGCTCACGAAGGTGTCAGAGAACCAAAACTTCATGCTGTTTTCTTGAGCCTTCAAGTTATCTCTCTGCCCTTTCCTCTGTCCCCCACTTTCTCCCCTTTCACTATCCTCCTCATCCTCTTGCCTTTCATTCTTCAGAGCCCGTGAACACCACCCATCACCACACCCCGCTGTGAATTTTGACACCTGTCTGATGTATGCCTCTCTTTTCTCTCACAGGACCCGGGCGCACATGGACGGCCTATCAATCACTCTGCGGCTCCTTCTCCTGCAGAGCTCAGCCAATCACAAGCTTCACTCGAAGCATGATGCGTAGAGCTTAAATGAGTGTGTGCATAAATGTGTTGGCATGGACATATGTGTGTGTGTGTTTTTTTTGGTCAATTGTACAGTCTGAATTAACTAAAAGCTACGTTCCCATAAACTGCATTGTCAATTTTGTTTCAAGGAAAACATGGGACTTTTATCCAGGTGACAGCTGTTTGTGTCCCATGTGAAACCAGCTTTGACTTATTTTAACTTAACGTTATGTGACTAGCTTAATTCACTAAACAAAGCGCAAGTTACATTAAAAAAAAGATTAATTATATAAATACTTTTTTTAACCAGTTGCGTAAAACACGTACCAAGGTCAATGCTAACTTATTTTAACGTAACTTAACCCGCATAGATAGCATAAGTTGATAAAGTCAATAAACGGTCAAAATCCAGTTATCTCCCTTTCCCCCCATGGTTCACAGCCGATAAGTTGTTTTCCACGTGTTGTGAGGGTCAGTGTGCAGGTACTCTCCCACATGTGCAATTAAACCTGCTAATGCAGACAGATATGTGATGTACACTCGTAAAAAAATCATTAAAGATGATTTCATTTATATTGTGTCACTGGTGTCCCAGGGCCAGTAGCTGTATATTCATCCCATCATGTACGATTTAGCAGCACGTGTCTGAGTAATAACA
The DNA here is from genome assembly GCA_903364295.1 of Serranus cabrilla. Taxonomy (NCBI): domain Eukaryota; kingdom Metazoa; phylum Chordata; class Actinopteri; order Perciformes; family Serranidae; genus Serranus; species Serranus cabrilla. Next base: position 270,846 of record CAFUXE010000293.1, on the reverse strand, counting down.
AAGACTGGCAGCTTGAGTCACAACCTATTGCAGCCCTGCAGACATCATAACACTGTCTGACATGGATATGGTGGAACCCATTACGGATTGGTCATTTCGCTCCATTGCTGCTCAGAAGCAAATGAGGAGTGACGACTCGGCTCCCTTGTGACGGACCCTAAGAGGAAAGCTGGGACATTTAAAATGAAACGCTTCCGCTGTCCAAGGTATGAATGAATAACAGGGCTGGATGTTGGCGGAGGGGGGGGGGCACATCCTGTGAGACTTTGACAAGAAATGGAGCAATGGATCTGAAAGTCCAGGGGATACGGATCAGTCTACATCCAACACACAGAACCTACCACTTTAGTGACTCCCTGAGGTACTTTGATCTCTGCATGCTTATCCTTTGGGTTAAGGCAAATGTGAAATGACCCTTCGCCAATAAGCTTTTAGAGCAGATTGTCCGCTTTAATATAAGCGTATTATAACCCGTATCAGATGAACTGTTCCAGGACCACTGACAGCCCTCTGCAGGCACGGCTTCCCAGTTTAAGAGTGCCAATATGTGATCATTTTAAGACATTTTATATAAAGAGGCCATTTCCTGCCCAAGTCTGCAACTTCAAAATACTCATCCCAGATTTATCTTTGACTGTGCTTGAGGTGGAATAAGTGAGGCAGTGTGGTGTTTGAGGTTGAGAGAAATCAGCACAAGTAAACATGCTTCTGAATCAAGATCATGTTACTAACAAGAACTCTTCAAGAATAGGAATGAACATGGAGCACCGCCCTATCACCACAGCCACCACAGATTTACAGCAGGGAATCCAATACTAACACAAGTGAAAGTGTAAAGGAGACATTTGTCAATTTCTAAGCAAAAGTTTGTGTTTCCTAGAATATCAATATTTGGAGCAGTGGCTAAAAATCTGATACCTAACATCCATTCTAATATAGCACCATGGATGTTTACTTTTAAAGGTAGGATGAACTGCAAAACATAAGATATTATAAAAGTCAATAATAATAGAATTAGCTATATGGATTTTAAGTGGATGAAGAGTTTATTTGCAAAAAGAAACTTTTTTAAAATTTCCTAAATTGTGTATTTTTTATTGTGCACACAGGAAAACATCTACAAAAATGGTTAGTTTATTCATTTTAAGAATGGCTTTTTTTTTCTTTTCTTTTTGCAATTGAGCTCAATTCTTCAATTCAGTTCAATGTGAAAATGCCTTTCCAAAAGCATACAGCATTGACTTTGAGTGATTTAAATGGCACAAGTAAATGTCTGAGAGAGAACTGTGCTGGTTGTAATTTTTTATTGCAAAATGAACTTTTCCTAACAACCTGAGGTAGGAAAATATATATATATATAATGCACACAATGAGAGAAACAGTGACAAAAATACAATTATATGCCCATTACATTGACTGCAGCTTAAAATGAAGCTGAGAGCTGGTAAAATATGAGCAAATATATCTGTTGATTAAAAATCCCCATTCCTCTACATATGGTATTAAATAAAACTGTTGCATAGTATTGCAATATAAGAGGCAGATGACTTGAAAACATATTTGGGGTAGCGACATCCAGTAAAATGCGATGCATGATGAAGTCTGACACATAGGTTTTGTTTAGAGAACTCTGAGGGATGAGTGTCCTTCCCGACCTGCAGGAGTTTGAACTAAACCACATTATCTGGAAAAATAACCAAACAAACATCACACTATAACAATACAAAAAAAAACATATAGCAGCATACTTTCAAAATCATATTAATATAAAGCATAATCATATAAAAATAAATGCAAAGCAATTTGTTCGCCAATCATTAAAAAAAAGTACAAAATATGACAAGAAACCTCTCCAGAGCACCAGTAAAAATGTGCCAGACTTAATGCAACAAAAACGATATTCATCCTTAAGTGCCATTATAATGTAATATAACAGGATTTCTATAATCAGGATTCATACCCAGCTATTTGTTAAAAGGGCAAGGCAATGGCACACAGACAAAACATACTATTTACAGCAATGTACAAGAAAATATTTACAGTGGATAAGATTTCCTGCTAAAGATGGCAAATTGAGAGCTCAAAGCGAGTGAGTGCTGGCAGTTCCTCATTGTGTATGTGTCAAGTTTGTGTTGCTGGGTTTACGCTGTCATGGAGACGACCTCTAACCCCTGGAGTGTAGCAAAGCCAGAAACATTTCAGTCATTGAGTTTGACAACAGGGCTTGATTACCGCCTATTCAACAGCCCGAGTGCGCTTTCTGTTTGGTGAAGCCGCCCTCTGTGGCACTCAAATCACAGCGAACACCCGGAACGCCTTCCCTCCAGGAGGGTTTTGAAGGCTGCGGGGGGACGAGAGGAAGAAGAGGGAGAGTTAGTCAGGGTGCGGCATGTGTCAGAGTGCTTTGCAGAGAGACGCAGATGACATACGCACACAAACAGATAGACTTGGAGAGTTTTACTGAGAAAACGTCCACGTCAGAGTGCCGTCTGACACTGTGATGACAGATAGGACACAAACAGATAGAGGTTGAGGCTCCCTGCGAGAACAGATAAACCACCCAGGTTTACACAAACACATCGGATCTTCATGTGTTAATCCAACAAAGACGGACATGTTGTGAAGTTAAAGGAGACAGATAAATGATGGGCAGATACTAACAGACGTCAGGCTCCGCAGCAAAGTGACAAAGATAAATGTGGTGGAGAGAGGAGAGAGGAAGAGAGGGGGAGGACAGAAACAGAGAGGGAAGGCCATAGAATAAATGAGACTGTGTGTGTGTTTGTCCTCCACACAGGTCATGTTAACAATAGTCATTCCAGTCCACAAAACAATCCATTTAATATCTCTAAAAAAAGGAGAACAGACTATACAGTATGTGGGTCACTTAGGCTTTAAACCGAGGCTGGTACGGACCTGTAACCTTAATGCTGCTGTAAAGTGGTGCAGCACGGATCCAACACATGCTCGCTCTTTATTAGCATCAGCAAAGTATTTTCCAAGGCAATCACACGCTCCCTTCTTTGTTAACAGTTAAATGTTATTTCCTTTCAGACACTGAGGACTCGTTATGTCGTAGGGTAGTAAAAGGAAAACATCTACCTGACAGTGAGAGGAAGAATAATTCAAACGAACCAATGGATTAATAAAACAGTATCTTCCTCAATATTAGGGAGGCATCAAGAGGTGTATGACCTCAGAGAGGGCGACATTTTTACACTCTGCATAGATTTGACTTGGATAGGTTTTTTATTGCCTGGCTTAAGCTTCTTAACATTCCTGCAGCCATCATACATTTTTTCACACATGATTTCTCCTGTTTCCTGCTCTGTGTTAGCACCAAAACACCCAGTTCCTATAGGTCACATAGGAGTTTCACAAAAACTACTTGGTTAGGTTAAGGCAACAAAACTACTTGGTTAAGTTAAGGAAAAGATCATGATCATGATTTCTCTATTCACATAGGTGTTTGTTTTCTTCCCTAACAATTGCTTGTTTTTCATCCCAGTTACTTGAAAACCCCAGTGCGTCACAAACAGATGCTAAAGTTTGTCTTGTGTGTTGGTATCAGACGCCGAGAGCCACCACAAAGCCTAATTTTGACAACAAATTTTCTAACCAAACAGGGTTGTTTTCTGTCGGCTGTCCTCTTTAGATTATAAATGGTAACATTTCACTGTTTGTACTGTTATCATAGAATTGTTTCTGTTATTTTTGTCTCCCCCTTGTGGATATTTGTGTATTATTGCGAAACAGGAAGTTCATAGTGTAACATTAGTTCATGGAGAGGAGATCACGCTGCTAAGATCCTTTGATTAGCTGCGTTTATGTTAGCTCATCTCATTTAACTTTTATGAAGCCAATATGAATATACAGCAGCTATATTCTCCGTATTTCTTTGTTAGTTAACAGACTGGTGTTACGTGCCCTCCCCCCTTTCCCTTTGCTCATGAGTCTGTCACTCATTTGATCCTTGGTTTTCCTCAGGTGCAGGCAGTGAGGCTGATTGAGGGAAGGTTAGAAAAGGGGGTGGCGACCACTTCCCTCGCTCACTCTTCCACCTGCAGCAGCAGCAGCAGGAGCAGAGCGGCCTGTAGCTGCTGCTCAGGCCTTTTGTTTGGTTTGGTGTTTCCTTTGTTTCCTGGTGGGACTGGTGGCTCAGTTTTCGGTGTTTATTTCTATTTCTTGTTTAAGTTATGGTTCGGTGGTAGAAGGGGTTCTTTTGGATCCAACGGCCCATTGAGGGTTGGTCCAAAGGTTCCCCTTTCTTTTGTTAATTTTGTCCAGCCCACCAGACCTTCTGTTTCTCAGTAGTTATGTTTTTGGGTTGTTTGAACATTTTGTTAATAAATCATTGTTTCTGACTGCACCTGACTTTGTGGCAATTATGTTACCTGCCCTTTATTGGGAGCCTTTTGGTGAGGGTCGTAACAACCGGTATCCCCTCAGAAACGTCCATATAGGGCGTTTGTACAGGCAGCAAAATATGAATCATATTTATCATACATTCTTAGATTTCAACCGTCCTCCGCCATCATCTTGTGTAGTAACAGTGATTGATGAGTTTGCTGAGTTTAAATGGAAAATCTTTACTACACTTCCGGCATTTACATGCATTTATTTACTTTTTAAACACCTAACCAGGTTGATTTCTTCTCAGCAAGGCTTAAGTACAAGCTTCCAGTCCAGAATTTCCACCCAAACCTAAGTGGACCTTGCTTGGACTTTAATGATCCTTGCCTCTATCTGTATGTTTGCTGAAGCAGAAGTAGGAGACTCATTTTAAATGCATGTTTTCACAAGAATTGGACAAGGTCTTATATAGTCTACTACTTATACTTCTCCACGTGTTCTTTTATCAACCTTATGCAGCTTAAGTTTATCCACCAAATTGGTTGGACTGAGCTAAAACTGTCTTAAATGCAACTTTATATTGATCCCCTTTGTGTTAGATGCTGGCAGGATCTCCCTTCCTCAGTGCATATGCTTTGGCGTTTCGCTGCTTTGCATTCCTGTTTGTTTTCTTTATCTAAGCCACTATATTAAGCATTAGAACCCTGGCTGCTGATTGCCCTTCTGACTTACTACCAAAAAACAAACACCTCCCAGAACTGCATTAAGATGCACTCACCCTCTCAGCACTAATTGCCAAGCAATTAATTATTTTAAACTGGAAGCATGCTAATCACCCTCCCATGCGCACTGCATGAGAGATGTAACGAACTGCCTGCATCTTGAAAAGATTAGGTTCACAAGGGAGGGCAGAGTGGATAAATTTCTCTCTACCTGAGAGCCATTGATTTCTCATTCCTCTTCTCTGAGCCCCAGCAAATTAACCCCTTCACTTCACTTGTAAGACAGAAAACTGACCAGAAATCTCCCTAAACAATGAATTCTCTGTGGGTGTGCTCGGCTAGATGAGGCGTTCCATACCTCTCTGAGAAAATGCCATTTTGGTGCGAGGCAATGTAGTGTTTCCGCTTGTCCACTGGCATCACGTCGATGTAACCACCCACATCGTTCCTGATTACTCCGGCGTGAACTGCTGCTCGGCATATACTGGACTTCTACAGGGGCATGCAAGAGGAGAGGTGACGTAAGAAATGCTGATTCATTCCACTCTCTAAATTCATCAACAACTGATAACCTTGGTGGGGACATCAGCTTCAAAAACAGGGACTTACGTCAGAGTATATTCTGGTGCCGATGACTCTGGATATGTGAGGATTCTCCTCTAAGCAGTTTCTTGGGCAGTATAACCTAAAAATAGAGCAGTCGGACATGGGCAGTGAACTTACATGAGGATGGAGAAATAGAGTTATGCATGCAGATGAGTCCGGTTCATACCTCGGGCAATGTTTCGCCGGTTTTTGGTATGAACACATCTGTGCAACTGTGGCTTCACATGTGATGGCTTTGACTGTAAGAAAGAATTGCAGGAAGTGTCAACACACAGCACAGCATATAATGAGTAATTTCATGAGGAAAATAAGTCCCAGCTATTATTACAGTGTCACATTATTGTCAGACTAACCTGCTACTCTGGAAACGGTGAAGGAATTAGCGCTCAGATATTTTCTGTCAAGAGAAAAAAAAACACATTGACATAAGACTGCATTATTTCTCCTATTAGGAGTGTATTTTTACCAATCCTGCTGTCAAATATCATTAATTCATGGTGATGTTTCTAATAATATTGTCTCACCCAAGAGACTGCACTCTGTTCTTGCTGGATTTGATGAAAAAGTCCTTTCTGCCTTGTCTTGTTACATCCATCCATCCTCCGTCATTATCTATGACTCCAGCGTGTAAACCGGCTCTGCACACGCTGGATTGCTGCAAATAGAATCTTTTATTTATTATTTATGACAGGTGTTAATAGGCATAATACTGACTACATCATTTGGATTACTCAGCCTGAGGACTTGTGTACTTGCCATTTCATAGTATACTGTCCCAACTACTTTTCCTGTAGCATCCAGGCATCCAGCTGGACACTCATATCTGGAGAGTAAAATGGGAAAGTTAATGTGAAATGAACAGTGTATTCCATTTTGTGTGGCTTTTTTATTATATTCCATCTGAACTGTACCTATTACATGGTGTTCCTTTACACTGATCTCGAAGCTTCGTGTCACAGGTCACAAGCTGAGCTGAAAAACACAAACATAAAGGCCTTTCAGTGCTCATACGGGAACCAACAACGCTCCGATGCAGACGACTACTTTCTAAAAGCCTGAGTTGAGTGACACCCAGTGAGGACTGCTGTTGTGATGCTTCAAGACACCAAAAAAGAAGAATTCCTGCATCAAGGTTTAAGGGTGGTCAGCAATTCTTGAGGAAGCATCTCGGCTTACAAGCACAGGCCCGTTTCACTGCAGAGAGGAAGCCATTTAAAAACCGCATCGAGCCCCTCTCACCCCTCTCCGCCGGCCAAAAGCAAACACACACTCAGGGGATAATGCTAAAATAAGCCTCCCCTCCCTGCTCCAAAGAGTGACTTGCAATATTAAGTACTCTTCAGAAACTGTCAGGGTTAATCAGGGAGATGACAGATAAAAGTTGCAGAACATCAAGGCAATTTAGGGTAAATTGCAAGAAAAATATTTCCGGTCAAGGCCTATTTTTCCTGCGCTTGTTATCCACTATTGCTTGTTCGACACTAATTTCTTTGGTTTTGACCCAATTTAAAAAAAACTTTTTCTTTTAGATCATGTCCTATATTTCTCGTGCACCTTCCAGCCCTAAAACAGATGCTACACCCCTCCCCGTTTGAGATGAAACTAGATCCAGAATAAACAGTTAAATAGCAGCTTACACATCTGCTGTGTGTTGACCACTTCATTCTTCTGCAGGTCCTCTGTGGGGGGCTTGGTGGGGGCTTGGGCGGGGAGACTGGGAGGCTCAGGCTTGGAGCCCCTAGACCAGGGCTTCTGTGGAGCGCGGGGGGCCTCTGGCTCTATGAAGTTGTTTTCTTCCGTTTCCTCTTGCGGAGGGTTGGAGCTGTCATCTTCAAGTAGAGTAAAAAAAAGCAGGGTATGGTAAGCATATTTTTCCCCTGGCTTTCTTACTCTGTCTTTTTGTATTTTGCACACACATACCTTTGTAGCAGAGGTTGTCCTTGCAGCCTCCTCCATAGCTGGGAGGACAGGCAGAGCATGGGGTCCCATGTTTGTAAGGTGAATGCCCCCACCAGTTTCCCCTGTTCAGGTCATACAACAAACAAGGCTTACTGAACATAACTCATCCTACTTTATATCTGTCCAATCCCTTTATGTGTGAGGATTTTCAAAGTGTAGTATATGTTCAAGATTCAGCACAGTATATCAGTCAAACAGCTGCAAAAAGAACATCACAACAAATGGGCTTACTTTGGTGAATAGTTGCAGACAAGATAGACGGCTTTGGCCCAGATCTGTCCCCACACATTCATGTTGTAACACATGTTGATGGCACAACCAATCCGACTGCTGGTGGCCCATACCAGCTGCAAAAGAATGACAAGACACACCATAAAAAAACAGCAGTCTTAATATGGATAAAGTCTTAAAGGACAAAGGGTAAAGACATGGTGAGATCCAGACCTAGCTACCTGTGTATAATGAGTACAAACTGGGCCGGAGCATCTGAAGGGGCAGTAAGGATTACACTCCTGAGGGTAGGGGAAGGAGTAGTCTTTCACTTCATCGTACCAGGCCTGCACATGGAACGTGGGCGGACGATACCTGGAGAGATGAGTAAGCGTACCTTTGATGAAAATGTTCCAAGAAACATTTCCATCGTCTTGTGTCTCTTTTGGCGTGGGAGTTGGTTTTTTTATGCATCAAAGCTGTTTCCCGCTTATTGCGAGTCCTTGTTGAAGAACGTATGCAAATACATGATACTCCTACAGTTTATTGGTGCAAAACAAAGCAACTTTTAGAGAAGATACATGTGGATGTAAATGAGATTTCCAAAAGTGCTACGTTGTGTTTGGAGACACAGCTGGCAGCGAAAGAAATAACAGCAAGCTTGTCATAACTTCAAAATACGGCCTAGCAAGACCCTATGAAAAAATGAAGTAATATACACTACACTCAGCATATGTAGTTACCATCTGTAGCTAGCACCCATTGGTAACCACAGAAATGCAAACACATCTGCTGAGATTAAGCTTCTAGCTGGCAATGAAACATTTGCTCTCTCAGAATAAATTGCAGTGACCAAGGATTGACACTGATTTGGCACCAGGTGTTGCTAGTTAATCTGATTAGAATCAAGCCGACATCTTGACTGTGAAGTGATATGATTAGATGCGGAACAAGAGTCTCTTGTGTGAAGCAGCGCTGTTCTCAGATGCTCTGTGTGGGGGGCTGAGCGAACAAATTAAGCAAATTTATATTAATATATCCTCTGTGTGCATGTTGGTGTTGGGAAATGCCACTATAAAATGTAATGAGTGGATGATATGTGTTTTACGGTGCTAAATTGGTAATATAAAGCAAAATAGGGCGCTTGGCAGCCAAGCTAATCTAAAGATAGTGAATTAATACATCATATATTGTTTGTTTAATCCACACGGACAAAAAGTTTTATAGGGAGAGTAATAAATGGATTTAATGCATTTTATGGTGCTAAATTGGTCATGATGCCCCTCCCACTGGGACGCTGCTGAGGTCATGGGAAGGTCGTCTTTCGCTTTCACCTCCACAGCACAAATGCCATACATCCAAAAACTGCTTATACTGTTGCTTTACACTCCACAGTTCATGTGAGTTAACCTTAGTTTAATAAATGTTTGTTTGAAATTAATCATGTACTCCCTCCGTGTCACATTCCCTGAGCCAGTTTGTTTGCTCATTTGAATTAATAAAAAAGTAAATATGTACTTGGCAAACAAAATAGCTAACAGTTGTACCAAAATAAAGCTCACTAATTAATATGTGGTATGTTGTTTGTTTAATCCGTACACAACTAGAAAGTAAAAGACAACACGCTGTGGTTTTATGGGAAGTGTAACCAGTGGATAAAATGTATTTAATGGTGCCAAATCAATCATATTGACCATTTTCTATGGTTGAACTAGGAAGGCCTGTTTTGTAGCAAAATCTTTCTTCTGTCTTTCAAGCATTAAAAAAGCTGCCTTTCGACATACCGTACAAAGACACATCAATGGTGTTTTTGTAATAACTTTCACTGCCAGAAGGTGGCTAAAAGCTATAAACGCGAAAACAATAATAACGTAATTAATAGTGTTAGAACCAAAAGAGAAAAATGGGCGGAAAGCAGCATAGGGTTAATAAAACAAAACAGCAAACTCGACACAGCTAGCTAGCCGTTGTGCTAAACTAACATTCACTAATCAACACATTGTTTTGTTTATCCGTAAACACAAAGAAATGCAAAAATGACAAGCTAAATTTAATGGCTGGTGTAATGAGTGGATTTAATGCATTTTATGGTGCTAAATTGGTCTTATAAAGTAAAACAACACACTTGGCAAAAAGCTAGCTAGCAGTTATGCTAAACTGAAGCTCACTGGGATAATCTAATGAAGTTAACTATTTAAAATGACATTCTGAGCCGAGTGTGGCTAGCTTACTGTATGACTGAGTGATACACATGTTTTGTTCTTATCCAGGAAAACATTTTCATGTTAGTGTATTTGTAAATTCCCCAAAACTTTGGATGCAGTGTTCAACATAAGTTAAAACAGAATGCAACAAATTCAGAATGAGGGACTATTTTTCCAAAAAACAAAAGTTTCCCAGTTTGAGCATTAGATATCTTTGTGTGGTGTCTAACTGAATGTAGGTCAGAAAGGATGCATTGTTTTTTTTATTACATTCCCAACTTTTTGGGGAATAGAGATGGTAAATATAAATTCTGTTCCTATTCATGAACAATGAAAGGAAACACAGAATTAGATGCAAGCCTAACGTCAGCCATTCCTCCACCCAGCACAACACAACAAAGCATCAAGTTGTTGCTCTGTGTGTCATTCAGTTACACACAAACAGATGTTTTCATTCTCAACCTCTGAAAAAACAAAGGTCTATAAATAGAGAAACTGTGTATGGGTGACTGAGTAGTTTTTTACCTCCCCCAGTGTGCTCCCAGGTTCTGTCCGATCTGTGGCAGTAAACCGGCAGGACCGTGCTCCCACAGGCAGGTCTCTGCCCACTCCTCCGCTGTACGCTCCAACTCGGTGTCCCACACCTGCACAGGACAGAGTTTTTAGGATAATATTTGATAGGAAGACAAAATACATGCTTACATTGCTACTAATGGGACATAAGATACAATGTCAGGTCACAGAACGGCTAGTGAAACTGGAGATATTCACTGCCTGATAGTGTTTATTCAGCTGTCGATGTGAGCTGGTATTCAAATACACACTGAGCAAGAATTACTTATCATATGACATGAAAAGTAATAGGGACTACATGCTGCTACGGTTAAATAACTGCACTAATCTCTAAACTAAGTGCAGCACTGTGTTGATGTGTTGCTCCTGCTGTATAAAGAGCTTTTTGACTCTGCTATTGCTGCTCAGCTGATTTTCCCCAGATGGGTTTTCCCGTAGGATCGGGTGTTATTCGAAAAATGCAAAAGCTGTTTTTCCTTAAGTAATACCTTCCATATGTCTCTGGTGAGATGTCTGGGTGCAAGCTTTTGTTTCATTTTACTTCTCTCTGAATTGCCCTCTCAGTTAAGTTTGGCTCTGGTTGGATACTAAGGGATCATATTCCCATTCTGGGGTTTTCTGGGAATGCAAAGAGTGTCCTTCCTCTCTGCTGACCTACATTCTACCATAAGAAAAAAAAATTAGAAAAACACCAGCTGTAATTCCTCTGAAGGACACTGTATGTTCCTTTAATTGCACACCTTCACTTTCACCTTTAGTGTGGGATATCTAATGTAACAGGTTTCTCCGGGAAAGTCAATTAGTTTGAGTGTGTGTGTGCATTAGTGTGTGTATGTACGTGTTAGCATTAGTATACCAGCGGAGGTGTCAGAGGTTTTTTCACACATCGGGCCCTGGAAGTCATAGCTTACCCTCACTGAAATCTCATCCAATAACAGACACTAAAATAACTCCCCTGCTTCCACCTCCGCCGCCTCCCTCTCCATCATCCGTCACCCACTTTCAGTCCCACCAGAAACAACTGCTGTTCTCTGCATTACACCCGAAACACACACCTACCTAACAACAGGATGTCTGGCAGCGCTGCAAATTAACTCTTAACTCTGACCTGCTCTTTCTGGGAATCCAGGTTGCTGTTGAGAGGACGAATTTGTTTAAATCAACAATACTGGCTGACTCTTCAGTTTGTAATGTCAGATTTCAACACAACGCCCCGTAGAAATGTTACATAACTGCCACTTAGAACAAATAAACTCTCGGAGGTGTGGGGTATGTTTTTCCTTCATCTCTACACGTGCAAAGAGGGAGGGTATTAGTGTTACAGCAACCTCATCTGTGGTCTGTCTTGCACAATAAGGCCAAATTATGACTGACAGAGCCAGGGCTAAAACAGGAAGGAGAATTTGTTTACCTGAAACTCTATCTCTCGCTCTGAAATAAGCCCTTCTGGCAGTGAGCTACAAATAAATGTCAGTATTGTCATATCTGTCCATTTTTGCCAGAGTAAAAAGCTCACAATGCAGAAACATTAAAGAGATTTAAGTCTAGTCGTCATGCATAGAGAAGCTGTTCAGTTTCTATCGGCATCATTTTCCCCTTCGAAATCCCTTGCGTGAAGAAATAATCAATGTTTACACTGATAAGCAGGCTATAACACATTGCAGTGAGCTGTGGTAACTGCAAAACGATCTGCAAACCACAGCACAGAGGACATTCTGTGCTTGAACGGGGTCAACGCGATGTTTTTGGCCATTAATGTATGGTTGTGGGTCTGAAAACGCTTAGCTGTGACCACAACTACAGCCAGAAAAGACCAAAACTCCCTCACGGGCTGTCTTTGGGGGGGGAAATGTGGTTGATTACAGATTCTATGATTTGTGATGCTCTTGAAGCATGTCTTAAATAATGATAAATACAAGCAGCATCCTTCCAGCTGAGGAAGTCATTCCATCGTCCTCAAACTTGCAGAGAAAGCAGGCTCGGAAAGTGTTGACCGAGACACATATTTTTCAGCTGTTGAATCTGGTGCAGAGTGCAGCCGGCTTGTCAGGCTGCTGTTGTTTGCACAGTTAGCCCAGCAGGGGAGGCCTCATAACCAAGGACCCCCTCCGCACCCCACCCACCACCCACCCTGACCACACTTCTGCTGGGGCCCGTAAAGAAAAACACCTCCCCTGCTAACGTCTTTCAGCACAGTGCACACAGCCTTGTGTATTTCGCTTAACACTTCATTTACAGCCAGGTTTTTGACTTTTTTTTCTCTCTCTTCCTTGGTCATATGGTTGCATTCCAAAGGGTTTCAGAGGTGTACTTCCTTTGCAAGTTTGGGTTTCCTGTTCATAATCGATGGTGCATGCAGAGAAATACTAAGAAAGCAGAGGGAAGATGTGAGGGGAAAGTAAGATAAGTGAAATAAGAAACCTATCAGAGAATAAAGGAGAAGATGTGATATGAAGGTGTGAGACTGAACACAAGGGGTGAAAGTGATCTACAGTTAAATCCTCTGGCCCAGGCGACTATTATCATTTCCCACAGCAATATAGAGTATGCAGTGTTTCATACAGTGCATTCCAGCCCACATTATCTCACATCAGGGTCTGGGGGCTGACCATTGTCTGAATTTTGTCAACCAGCAAAAACTATTCTATCCCATTATCATGTTATAACAGGGACATAGTTTGACCAGAGCAGCATAGCTAATTATTAGAGGCTTGAATTGAAAGGAAGCTGTCTGAATTAATGGCCATCATAAGTGAGCCACACAAGTTAATGGTGGCCTGATATTTTGATTGACTCATTTTTACCCCCGCCAAGGAGGTTACGCTTTTGTTGTGCTTTGTCTGATTGTCTGTCGCCGGGATTATGGAAAAACTACTGGTTCAATTTTTATCAAAACTTGGGGGAAAAGGTGTAGCATGGGCCAAGGAAGAACCAATTCAATTAAAGATCCAAATCACGGGGCAGAAACCAGTAACATGTTTCACTTTCGTTAACATTGCAAAATATAGCATTTGTGCTGCATTCATGTGGTGTCAGAATAATCGGGAAAATTAGTTTCCTGATCATATTTCACGGCTGAGCTGATAAAAAATACAACTTCTTTGTAGCCACCAGGTTGTTTCTACATTACAACTTAAAGTTCATGAACACAACAAGTTTAGAAAAAGCAAATTCCCAACTCTGGGAATGGGACCATCCCCGGGGCACATTAATGCACCATTTGCCCTGGTGCAGGTCTGCGCTCTTTGAGTTCCATTCCAGTATCTACATGTGTTTTGCATCTCTGCAAAGTTTTATGACTGTGCTCCCTGAAGTATTTGTGGAAGGTGCTATTGCAGGCTGTTCTTTATAAGTGCATTTGGAGCTATGTTTACATTCCTGGCATTAGATCCAGCAGTTTCTGCGTGGGCACTGGAATTCTACAGGGCTACACCTGGTTGCCTCTCTTGTTTGTGATATTCAAGTCCAGAGAGTGTCCCGCTTTGTGACATCAGGGTGGCATCTTTGCTATTTCGGGACACTGTTGTCCTTTTGGCTTCACTGGAGCATGACCTTGAATGTGGACTAGAGCGCTCTTAGGAGCTACAGTGTGTTATTTTGGAGGACCTACATTTTTTACATGGTATTTATCTTACCAGACCCAGGGGCAAACCCAAGACACACTGGAGAAATCCAATCTTCCAGGTGGCCTGTGAACTCTCAGGTAATCTGCAAGAGAAACTGCAGAGAGTCGCCACAAGCCGGAGTCCGATAATTACTTTAAAATGAATGTTCTTGACAATTTTATTAATCCAAACCAGTTTCTCCTCACACTGAAGCTGTCTGCTCCCATGCTTGTACACATTACCATAATTAAATATCTTGGGTAAAGGCTAATTTATTAGTCTAGACCCTAATTATTGTCTGATTGGACAGACACATTATCCAGCAATAAATTAAAATGGGCGACGCTTGCCGCACAACTCTGACTCATGCCGAGCAGAAAACTGTCAATACAGCTTTATCTTAAACCACTAACATCCCGCCGCCTCAGACCTGAGTGCAGCCCAGCAAAGCCAAGTTAAACATCAAGGCAGGTGGGGCCCTTTCTCCCAAGATGCCATCTGTTTGTCTTGCAGCACTTCAAACACTGACACTTCTCTGTTTATACCTTTGGGTCAACATTAGAGTGAGAGGCAGAACCGCTGCCCCCTCCCTACCCAACACCCCACTGAAGGTACATTGAAGCTTTGTGGATCGCTACGGAGTGCGAATGCTTATCCGGGGAATTTTTTGGGTCTCTGTGTTGGATAATGACAGAATGGGAACGGAGCCACAGGGATAAGGGAGAGGGAGGCAGGGAGAGAGGGCAAGAAAGGGAAACAGATGAAGGTGGGGGTTAGGGGGGCGGGATTTGAATTGATGCTATCTCTGAGTCTCTGTGATGATTGCCACAGAAGGTCAGCCGGGTTATGGTTTAATACAATGGCACACAATAACAGAGCTGATGGGCAAATGGTTCTGTATGTGCGCGTGGATATTCGTGTGTGTGGGGGTGTGCATCTGCATGCATGAGCGTGTAGGGAGAGCAGGGGAGCATGTCTATGAAGTCTTCCAGGACGGTGAAGCTGTGAGGTTTCTGAAAGGTGACAGCAGTTCAACCACAGACAGAAGGAAAATCGGAGAGAAACGGAGCCCCTTTCAAAATAAAGCGCAAAAAAAATCCACTTTACATGTGACCTGAACAGCTTCTTGCCCGAAAGATATTGACATCCACGGAGCTGCAAATAAGATTTCAGCATGTGTCTTTACAAGTCATTGTCTCTTGTGTGCCCCTTGCAACTATCTCCGTATTTATTTTACTCCTGACTCAACCGCCTTATCTTCTTCTCAATTATTTTTTTTTCCTGTGCATACCTCCATCTGTCTCTCATTGCCTCGCATTCCAACGCACACCTCTCCTTTATCATTTTTACACCTGTAATTGTATTTACCGACTGTGCTCCATCGCTTGCGTTCACCCCTTTCTCTCACCTCACGTCCTCTTGTTGCATGCCTCTCCATATTTCACCCCTGGGTGCCCCTGGAGCTAAAAAAACCAGCCAACTGTAACAGGAGACAGTAGAAAGGAGCTGTGTGCTGCTGGCTCAGCATTTCTCCACTAGAGTGTGCCTCAACCAGAAGCCCTGCCAGGCGGAGTGGTGCTTTCACACACGTACATGTACACACACACACACACACACACACACACACACACACAAGGGGTCCTCAAGTCCAACCTCTCAATTATACAATTACACAGTCCAGCAATTGCCCCCAGCAGGAACTGTTTATTTGCCTTTACCATCGAATAATACTGCCTTTTGTTCTGCAGCTCCTTAAGTGGAGATGAAAGGATGATAAAACCTCATTACTTTCTGCACGTTGCACACTGTATTGATTTTTAACCTCCCTAAGTACTGTTGGTGGCAATGCACTGTGGCGGTCAAGCAACGTCTACACATGTAGTGCATTTGGAAAAGTTCCAGATCCGCGGAGCACCGACTTTCAGAAGGTGTGGTGTGTGTATGTGTGTGTTTAGAGGGGGGTAGACAGCTGGTAAAACAAGCCGCCGTGCCGTGCTCTGATTCTAATTGCACTGTGAAAAGTGATCTGGCGCTGTACACACACATGATGGCCAAAGGATAAAGTCAAACAAATCTTTTAACATGAGTTTTAAAAAAACGCGGTAGTAATGTGATCATTGGCAGGTTGGTGGAATTCTTTTCTTCTGGCAAAACAACCAAAGTCACATGGGTACTGACTTGTGTGTGTGTGTGTGTGTGTGTGGTGTTGGGGGGGACTCATGTGTGAAGGTGCTTAGATGCTGGCATGCTGCTTGTGTGTGAGCCAAGAGGGACAAGTGCCAGCCGGTCTGGTGACTGGGTCAGTTCACTAAGCTATATGGTCCACAAGTGTGCAAGACTCTTAGGGAGTTCAGATCGGGGTCAAAGCATTTAAACACATATAAACTGTTTGGGGTCGAAATCCTCCCTCCATCCACCTACCATGTGCTCCATGTTGGAAGACGGAGGGTAAACCTGGCCTCTGAGTTTGTTGTGGAGGTCCAGGATGAGCTGGGCGTCGCTGTCGGTGATGGCCCTCTTCCCCCTCTGCTTGGCCTCCCACCAGTCCCCGTCCTCGTCCAGATACTTGTCCAGAATCTGCCCCCAGCCCGTGGAGTTGGGAAGCATCACCATTGAAGTGGCCGTCTGGAGCAGGAGGAGCAGGGACACACCCCTCAGAGATACACGCGTCATCCTGGCGATGATGATTATGATGATCGTCTCGAACTCAGCACAGGGTGGATGGGGTGAAACGGGGCGCGAGCCAGCACAGAAAGACACTCTTCTTCTTCTGCAGTGTGAGCTGGCAAAGGAGCCGAGAGGAGAGAGCAAAACAGGATTATTGGACGGATTGGAACTGGTGTTCTGTATCAAATTTGCTGAATAACTTGGGTCAATATTGAACTTGGTGAGGACAGCGCATTGGCTTGCAGACACTTGGTTTGGTGGCGTGCCACGGGTAACCTCATGGAGTTCACTGGGGGAAAGCTGGCAGACTGGGAATGACTAGCGAGAGTGTGGATTAAAGAAATCACTACTAGTGTTGAACTTCCTTTGAGTTTTTACAACTTTTTTCCTCAATAAAAAAGAGGAAAGACAGCTTTGGAGCTGTTAAAATAAATACTGCCTCCCAGATCACATTTAGCAGTTCAGCTGTAATAAAAGTGCACAGAATGATGCATAATGTTGCTAATGCATTCACAATACTATATGTACACATATTTTCAGTTGAACTTTTTGCATGCTGCAATGCTGACAGAAGCAGATATAATGTGCCAATACCTAATGGAAAACGTGAAGAGTAATGCATATTGAAATTGTTTTTAAAAATGGAGTGGTGTGATTTAATGTAGACTTTGGAAATAATTTACCTTTAATGAATTGGAATGCAGCCCGCTCCTTGAGGTCCTGACAGAGATCTGGCTGTGAGAAAACTTGAGCAGCAAGAGGGGGAAAAAAGTCCGCCTTCAAAGTAAAGTTGCAGAGCTCAGGTGGAGCGGTGATGAGTGTCGCTGGCTGCCATGTGACATAAATCAAGAGATGTGATGTGGTCGCTTCAGTCCGTTTGAGAAAAGGGAGAGTGGGTCTTTCTTCTTTCGGGATTCTTGCACCAAAGCCGCTAAAGCATCACTTATTCACATTTTATCCTCAACTTGGCTGAGCTTCTGCAGGGCCGCCCCTGACCACGCCCCTCCGAAAGGTTCCAAACGGCCCACTCCGTCATGCAGAGACGTGTGTGCGCGTGCGGGCTCGTGCGTGTGTGTAGTATAAGCAGAAACCTTTTTTCCCCCCAGATGTAGTAGCTAAACTCTAAAGCCAGTGTCAGTAGAAGTACTCACAATAGTAACAGCACACTATAAAAATACTCAAGTGAAAGTCTTTTATTACTGAAGTAAAAGTACAAATTATTTGCATCAAAAGTACCAAAAGTAAAAGTACTCATTATGCAGAAAGGTCCATTTTCAGAATAATGTAGATTATTGAATTGCAGTCATTGATGCATTAATGTGTTCATCACTTTTATGTTGCATCTGGTAAAAGTGGAGCTCATTTTAACTACTTAGTGTACTTCCAGCTTGTGGATTTCCAAGCAGAGATCAATAGTTTTATTCTAAGCAATAATGATACATTATAACCTATTTTGTGATTACATTTGTATTATTACAAAGTAACTATTGTAAAGTCATAAGATAAATATTGTGAAGTAAAAAGTACAATATTTATTTCTGAAATGTAATGGAGTAAAATTATAAAGTAGCACAAAATGACCTAAAATTTGTACTGAACTACAGTGTTGAACAAATGTTACATTCTAAAAACTGTACTCATAGTGATTTAATTAGTTACTTAATTGCTCTTTTTCATTATATGCTAGATCCTCAATATGTCTTTACAATCTTTTTTTAATCTCAAATACCTGATTCCAAATTAGTTGAGATGCATCAAATTCAGAATGAGTTCATATGACAAAAAAACAAAGTCTTCCTATTTGAATATTAGATTTCTTGTCTGTGTCTTGTATTCATTTGAACGTTTTCCACCTTGTCCAACTTTTTTTGAATTGGGGTAAAAGTGCCCACCACCTTTCCTACACAGGAGCAGGAAACACAAAGCCTCCTTTTGTTGTTTTGTGTCTCTCTGAAGTTGCCATGCATCTCTCTGTGGTCATTTTGTGTCTCTTTGTCTGTGTTGTGTGACTCTTTGCAGCTGCTTTGATCCTCTCTGATTTCTTTGTAGTCTTTTTTATGTCTTTTCTTTGTTGTCTTTTTGAGTAATATTTTTTAAGTGAAGACCAGGGGGTCCCCGACACTTTGGGCCCCTGGGCTTGTGCAGGCCTGTTCAGTAATCCATCCATGGAAGTCCTCTTACCTGGTAACTGGCTTCGGTCAAAAATACATTAATCTAAACCAGATCGTCCTCCTCTGTGGGGCCTGCCAGTAAAAACGGCCCCATTCTCCAGAGTCTAACTGTTCACAGGTGACTCCTTATGGGGATTAAAACACAAACCAACTCTCTGTTAATTCCAAACCCCAAACTTGTCGTCACTGTTTCCCCTCTCGCTGCAACACAGTACGAATTCCATAATGGAAACAGGCAGGTTTTGTCTTTTGTCATCGAGTCACTTTCACTAGTAGCTGTGGCACATGTGGAAACAGTAGCTAATCACCAGACCTCTGTGTGTTTGCCCCCAGTACAGACTTATTTTCCACAGAGGGAGACACAATCTTCTTGTGTTTTACTTGACAAACATAATAAACCAAACGCCGGCCAAGCCGACCATGTGCCCGGCAGTGCCTCTGCTCTGTCTTTCTCAGTTAATCCCCTTGTTTCCATGACTCCCTGATGTTTTCATGCTTTGTTTTGGCCAATAGCCCTCACCCATCAGGTGAGTCAGGGACTGAATGGACAGTTCTGTCACGCAGTTATGGATATACTTAAGTTGGGTCATTCACTGGAAGCTGGGGAAAACGGGGATCAGAGGAAAGAAGAGTGCATGTTCTGCACTTAGAACTGCAAAATGAACATTAGATTTTATGAACCCTTCAATAATTTGAGTGAAATTAGTCCTTTATTCAACATCCTGGTTAAAATACAGAGAACTTATCAGTAAGATGTGCTTAAAGTATCAGAGTAGAAGTATTTGTTCATTGGATGATCTGCCCCTTGTGACTCTATCTATCTACATGTTATTATTTATTTATTGCAATCAGATTATTGCTGCTGATCCATTAATACATTTACAGATGATAAGTAAGAAGTGGAAGAAGAATTTCTTTTTTTTTTTTTTACATTTTAAATTAAGTATTGGATAGTTTGACCTCTTTGTGCCTCAAGCAAATTAATCAATCTGATAATTATAGAGGGAAATGTCTCTTTTGTGGAAGTGCCAACAGCCTATAGACATCTAAACTGTTGTGTGCTACACTGGTTTAATCTTTTAATGGGACATAACATGCTAATTTTAGAGTTCCTACTTGTATTTTGGGTTTCTACTTGAACATTGGTCAGTGTTTCCGGGTCTTCCACATTCATACGCTCAGCGTCTCTGCACCGTCATTGCAGCCGGGAATTATTTTTACAGCTCTGTAGTAGCAAGTGCCCAAAGCTGCAGTTCCTCAAACGGCCACTTGAGGCTGACTCAAAAACCAGAAATAAACAAGGTGGGTGCTGCTTTAGGTGTGTTTCAGCAACCAGGCTTCATTCAGCCCGCCTCACTGCATCTCTGGCCTTTTTATAATCTAAAAATACTTTTTTTAACAAGCAATAGGTGACGACATATAGACTACACCCACATTTTATAGAGTCTATAACCTAGACCTGCTTTATAATAAAGAAATAAATGGAAATCTCACTTTTACAATATGATGCATTTTATAAATTTAAGACCATCACATTTGACAACCAGTAGATAGATGTAATAGAGTTAAAACCACCATATTGTCATTTTAAATATAGTAAAGTAGAACAATAAACTAACTTAAAATGGAAATAACCAAGTGCAAGTACCTGTAAATTGTATGTAGGTACAGTACTTGATGTACCTGGTCATACTCCACCACTGCCTTCAGTAAAGATGCACCAGGTCTGTGTGTACTGAGCACTACAGATGTATATAAAGCCTGTCTTCAGGCCACCTCTGCTGTCTAACCTACTTCTGTAAATGTACAGAATGTGATACAAGAGCTCTCACATTGAGGACCCACCACATTCTGAACTTCCATAAACCCAGGGTTTACTGTCTGCTCCCTGGGTCAGTAGCAGGGGCCTCGGCCACAGCCCCAGCAGCGGCTCGCTCTCTGCGGTCGGACGCAGCAGCCCCCCCCCTCCTCTTACACCGCAGCTGAAATAGCAACTCTCCAAATCCCAGGAGGGAAGCACCGCCGAAAACGCTCATTCATCTGCTATAGAATTAATGCTGCTCTACATTTAGATGTGTGTGTGACAGGGAAGGGAAGAGTGTGTGTGTGTGTGTGTTTGACAGAGAGAGAGTGAGAGGTGAGGCAGCAAAGGAGTGACAGGGTGCATGTGTGTGTGTGTGTGTTGGTACACACGCAATAACATAAATATATGAGTCAATACATAAAACATGCAATTATTTTAAATGCTCAAAATAAGTTTTATGGGCTTTGGATATGAAATGACTTATATTACATTAAGGTTAAGGCTGAAACACACAAAGAGTGCCTGTAAGAGCATGTCTCTAACCCTGACTATAAAATCAAATAGTGTGGATAAAGGAAATATTTACCAACTGCTCAGGGATTTCTATGATTTACAGTGTGGTAATTTAGGTCAAGCCATCTGTAACCGACGAGACATTCTCTGATTAATGTTTATTACAATGCCTGCCAGTAAATATACACTACTTGTGCCTGCGGTGGAGCAATATAAATGATTTCATGCTTGGGCTTCTTGTTTTAGCAGCCTTTCATGAGAGTCCCCTCCATCATCCCTTCATTTTTACTGCATCTATTGTCTTCTGCTGCTTCCTGCTGCACTGTACATCTTAAAATCTCTTATTTCATACCTGACCTCCTCTCTACCTGTGTGTTTCTGTCCGCGCACACTTTCCCTCTCTCGCTTCCTCACCCACAAACATTCATTTTCCATCCCTCTGCTTGTCTCCTCTGCTGTTTTCCCAACCCTTTGCTCTTTCTATCTCACCCACACAGTCATTGTTAAGCCACGGGTCCAGATGCTTCATTCGGTACCTCCTCCATTCAGCATGTGGTCTTGCGAGAAACCCCGTGAACCCATCAGAATGCATCAGCTGTGCCAGACTCTGCATCCACACAACAGTAGCCTCTGGACACAACAGCAAACTACACAAACACTCTTGAAGAACACTTTTTGTTGGCCCACGTTATCTGGCACGTTGCTCCCTAATGGTTCTGGTTGAGCTATATTGAGGTCAGAGCGTTGGAACGGCGTCGGGGTGAGAATGGGAGTAAAGAGCATCAAGGTCATTTGGCAGACGTTCTACATCATTGCTTTTGTGACATTATCAGCAGTGTTCAGCAGAAGGCTGCCTCAGATATCCACTTCAGGTCAGTTTGGCTTAGTTTGTCTGCCTCTACCCCCTTGTGGTGAAGAGATGCCATTACATCTGTGAGGACTGAACACTGGTAGTGTTTGGTTCACAGGCATTACTGCAGAGGTGTATGATCAGGGAGGTGTATTGTACGGTTAAAAAAAACGCAGGACTGAAAGCAGCTAACACTATTATTATGCACAACACATTTTGTTAGTGTTCAAGTTATTTAGTATTCAGATCCAAACACCACAGGATAAAAAATCTCATTCCAGTTCCTGGTTCAAAACTGTACTTATTCTCAACAAAATGTACTGTATTAAACTTAAAAGTATGTTGAAAAATTGCGAAATAAGTGTTAAATTATACACTCAACGGCCACTTTATTAGGCTAAGTGTGAACCTAAGTGGCGGTGTGCTCCTTTGCTGCTTCAAAGCTGGATGTGTTGTGTGGTCAGAGATTCTCTTCTGCAAACCTCGGTTATAATGAGTGGTTATTTGAGCTACTGTTGGCTTTCTATCATCTTGAACCAGTCTGGCCATTCTCCTCTGACCTCTGAGAACTGCAGCTCACTGGATATTTTCTATTTTTCTGACCATTTTCTGTAAAGCCTAATGATGGTTGTGTGTGAAAATTCCAGTAGATCAGCAGTTTGTCAAAAATCAACAACCATGTCACGTTCAAAGTCACTTAAATGACCTTTCTTCCTCATTCTGATGCTCGCTTTGAACTTCAGCAGCTCGTCTTCACCATGTCTACATGTGTGTATGAGAGCTGATTAGATATGTTTCTTAATGAGCAGTTGAGCAGACGTACCTAATAAACTGGCATGTGTCTGTAGTACAGGATTATTATTACAGTAGTGTGTAAGTAGCTTTCTATTGTTAAAGTCGGGGAGTAAGAGCTAAATAATATATAATTAATATATTATAGTTAATAATAATAATTAATTATAATGGTTTAACTGTTTGGTAATGTAATTTTGAACAATATTATTTTTAACTTGACACTAATTAGTTTTTTGAACATATCTTTGATTTTTTATGTAAAAATTCTTAATATACAAAGTCATTAATAACTAACATTATGAAATGAATATGGTGGAGTGTTAAAAATTGGTAATACTCAAGTAAAATACATGCACATAAAAAATATATATTTGACAATTTACCTGCACCACTTATAATTCTGTGTGTTTTCCATTGTTTTGTCTGTCATAACTTGAAGATTACCTCCGTGACGTCTCCCATATGTTCCCCCAGATGTTTAATGTTTACAGAAACACAAGGCACAAGTCTTGGATATAGAGTAAATACTGAGCAGTCTGTATACATTGCAATATATGAAAAATCTTTTTTTGTTACAGTAGATATAAGTCGAGAGAGAGCTATAAATTTCTTTCTTTAACATATTAACACTGACCCTGTAATCCATGACATTCACTGAATTACACGTGTGTGTTTGCTCCTGAACAGCAGTTTGTTTTACAGTAATAGATTCAGCACGCTGTCCACATTACCAGCAGATGTCAGTGTCCTTTAACATACAATCTGCATGCTGTAACTCTCAGACAGAATGCATCTCCTACCCTATCAGACTGGAAAAATCACAAAAAAACATTAAACTAGTTCATGATTACAAACTAAAATGTCTCATCTTCCCCACTTTTATACCACAAAGCCAACTCTTGGCATTATCTTGCAAGCCTGAGGCACTTCTCCATCTCCCAGTCTGTTACAGTGCGATCATGAGCCAGCAGAAAGACTTTACTTTTGGGTAAAAAGATGATAATGCAAAGCCACTGGGAGATGGGGAATTGCGGGTACCCAAATTCCCTTTGTTGTATGTCAAATTTTATAAAGCTTCCATTAAGTAATTCTACCAGAAACTCCTATTACACTGCTGCAGAGTGGGTTTTTGCCTGTCTGTGCTGAATGTTTAATGGATGGCTGCTTGTGGCGGCAAACCAGTTGAAACCAAGAAATGTCACAATAAATGCAGCCTGTCTGCTGGAGAGAATGTAATAATCATGCATTCTCTTGGAATTGACATGTGGGCTGGATGTCAAAACACTGTCTCTTTGACTTAGCCGTAAATATGAAAATTGACTTTGCTGGAGTTGTTTTTATGAGTTAAGGTAATAGGAGAGAGAGATTTTGCAAATGTCTTGTCTTTGTACAGAATATCCTGCAACACCGTGGGCACAAAGAGGCCAATAAGCCATTGTAAGCATCAAAGCCTGTGTGAGCAGGTATAAAGGGGAGTAGAGAGTGAAAGAGGAAAGCCCATCTGATTATGCAGTGCTTTCCCAGCGCTTTGCTTCAGAGAAGGACATTGATTTTGGCCCGCACCTCGCAGCTGCAGGATGTCGCTCGTCTGAAGTCCCTGCTAGGCCTCGCAAGGAGGCTAACGTGGCCCGGTCCAAGACAAAGACTACAGTAGGATATGGAGGGCAAACACAGAACACGGGCCACCTTTGCCTCAGTTTATGTTCTTAGACTGTAGCAGAAGGGTCAAGTCTAGTCTGGGTTGGACGTACTGTAGATTTATTCTTACAGCCACTGTGGTGGAGATAAACAGTCTGACACGCTGGGTCAACAATATGTCATTACTTTTAATGTCACATATGAGGTGAATGCAGACTATACAGTTTTATTACATAACACCAGCTTACGTCCTTCGTCATAAAATGGAATATCTATACTGAGGTATGCCAGATATGCTTTATTTATACTTTACTAGACCATGTGAGGAGCTTACTTTGCCAAGGAAAAGTCACCAGACGAGAAAAGTGACCATAACATAAACTGGAATGGTGTCTTATTTCATTGTGGCTGATGGATGAAGCATCAGCACGTTGCTAGCATAGAAGTAGCACGAAAGACCTGGGAGAAATGAAGTATTTTCCCACATGTTAGGGCGGCCCTCACCTAAATAAACACCATTATAGACCAAAATAGACACCTGAGACACCGCAAATGATTTGTGTCCCTAGGAAACTTTATTTTTTACTCCTTGTTTGAAGTAAGGGCATCCAACTCCAAAGAAGAAGAAGTGCAAAAAAAAAGAGCCCTGCAGTTAAACTCTGCTGCCCCGAGAGATTTATGGTCGCAAAAGGGTTTTAACATGTACATGCCAACATTTGAGGAGATCCCAAAACATGCTTCAAGTAGCTGACATCAGTCTCTGGGAAACACATATGTCAACATACTGCCGCACATGTCAGAGGAGGGAGCACAGCAGGTTCGCCCTAGTTTAAAAGTTATATTCCACATATCTGTGCAGTATGTGAGAAAGTGTCAAACTGGCTTTAATTATAGTTATTATAATGCAGGTCACACAATAATATGATGCAATTATCTTCATTAATACATACAAACAAAATTCTATTAAAAAAAGCAAATAATCATCAACATTTTTTGTATCTTTCATTCATATATTGATATAAAAATGAAGGTAATTTGCTGGGTTTGACAGTGTTGGCTTTGAAAACAGCAGATGATAAATAAAGGTCTGGTTTGTTCAGGAGCTTTCAACATTATCACTTGGTCTTCATCAGATGATCGGATTTTCTCAAAGACAGAACTTTTAGCAGTAATTTTTTTATTGCTCTAGCTACTGTTCACGGTAAACCATCTAACTTCTGACACATTTCCTTGAACAGAATGATGTTTATAGTTTTATTAGCATATATGTAAGAATAATAACAATTAGCGAGTTTTAAGGTGATGTATATGCCGAAACATGTCAGGTAAATAACAACCTAGAAATACTGTCTGAGATAAAAGAACTCACGAGAAGTAATTACAGAAAAAGACAGAATGAACTTAATCCAATCATTACACTGCCATCTTCTGGCAAAATTACATTTATGCAGCTTTGTTTAGCTTTTTGCTTTAAACCGGTTGATGGAAACGTCCCTAATTTGCATTTTCTTTAATGCAACATTTTAAAATTTCTCTTCAAAAAGCGCTTTGATTCTAATGGAAATATGAATGTGAATGTTGACCCTCAAAACATACTTGACAATGCATGTTCACGGAATATTCAGGCATTTCAATGTCCAACGTTTCATAAGAACTCCATCTGCTGATGCAGAGTGTGTTGAGTGCAAAGTCTCCAGAACAAGCAAGTAAGTGGACGCTGAGTTGAAATCGTTTAGTCAAGGGTAATTTGTTTTTTTGTTTGTGCTGATTCATGTACAGTAATGACAGTGATTTGTCTATTCCATCCGTCAGCAGCTCTTTTCTACAGCGAGCATTAAGTCCAGCTCGGTGACAGCGGTAGATTTTCGGGAGGTTTGAGGACGGAGCGAGACCTGGACCGGGCGAAGGCTGCATTTCCGATGGTTCAGCTGCAAGGGGAGCAAAATAAACATAGTTGTTGTGCTTCCAACAGAGACAGGAGAGAAAAAATACAATGAATTAGAAAGAAGTCTCTCCCAATATCCCCCTCGAGGTACAGAGAAGCCAAGTTTTCAACCATTTCCAGTGCTTGAAGTCAGGGAGG
>CAFUXE010000293.1:194741-243997 GCA_903364295.1 Serranus cabrilla | reverse complement strand
ACTGAGCTCCTTTCACAAAAGATTTATCCCTCTTTTTCAGTATTGTACTCGCTCAAACTCTTTCTCATACCTCTCTCCATTATTGGAGTTGGACGGCCGCTTGCACATTTTGGAAACTAACTCCCCCAGCCTCACCCGCTCCCTGTTAATAATCTATCACCCTGCTGTGGTCCCTATGAAGTCTCCATCTTCTTTCCAAATAAACGTTTCACCACCTTCACACTTGAGGGAGGCGAAACTGTTTTAGCAATAACAGTTTATCTGACAGGTCAGTAATTCACGTGTGTTATTAGGAAAAGTGGTGCACCTTCGGATGAGCTTACAGATGCGTCATCGCGGCCTCAGTAGGTGTTGGCACTGGCTGATAGCATAAGCCAGTTGAATAGGATTTATTGCTGCAGCAACTGGAGACTGAAAAGCTCTGTTTCTTCTCTCTGTCTTTCTGATTGTTTCTCTGTCCCTCCTCCTGGTCTTCCAGTGAGCTCATCCCAGATTTTATCCTTCTTGCCTAACTGCACTTGGTTTGGCGGAGGAGTTTGTGAAGTAAAGGAACAATAGAGTGCCATAAGAACAGGAAAAAGTAAGCCAAACTAGGAAGCACTAATGAAGATGAATGTACAATATGCTCCCGGCTGACATCTAAAAAAAACCCATTTGAAATACAGACACTGAGAGGTAGAAATAACAGTTAACATATGAGTGGTGAAGTTTAAGTATCAATTTACAAGCATCATTTTAAATGAAAATTGTTTAAGTTTAAGCACAGAGAGAAGCTGAAATGTCAACTGAAGTGTGATAATAAAGGTTTACTTTGAAGTCACTTTACATTTGGTCTGGTGGACATTTTTCATTGGGTTTGGTTTGCTTTCACAGTGTAAAATATCAAGTGCACCAAGTAAATAAATGTCACAATGTTGATGCTGTCCTTTGTCTATTGGAGAGAATATGTGAGGGAAAGAGCTGCCTCATTTTAGAAGCAAGTGGTAGACTTTATTGTATTGTTTGCAGAATTTTTATGCACTTTTATGCAACATTGATCGTCCTTGCAATTAAATCCATTCGCCAAAATTGTGTCACTAAATAACTTGAAGACACACAACTGTGTTATCTGATCGTCTGACCATATTTTGATAAGGGCCATAATAACCTCATCATTAGACCACATCTGTCCAGGAGACATTTTTCGAGCCTGCTGCTACCCTGCCTGATGTCAATTCTTAAATTTCTGCCAAATTCAACCCAGAATGTGGTGTCTGTTGGTTCCCTTCCTTCCTTTGGTTCGGACTGTGTTCTCACCTGGAGGGAACCGAACTCTGGAGCACTTGGGAGCGAACAAATCCCCAATTTTTAGCAGACCAGAGTTTGTTTCAAGTGGACCAATGACTCAGGTGTGAATGCCCCCTGAGTAGTTTTGGAGACTCTCAAAACAATCACAAAAGACAGACTTTGGTGACATGTAGCGTGGGATCATGGAAGTAGTTTCCTTCACTATCAATGCTATCAATGTAGTCTCCTGCTCAGGATTCCTTCAGTGGTCATCGTTCAGGACGTTTCAACAAGGAGCAGAATTATCCACTGAAGTCTCCTCCACTCCAAAACAATCAGACTGAGTGATTAAAACGAGTGAAAGCGAAGAAAAAAAAGCAGTTTCCCATTATAAATCAGTGTTTTTCCGATGCTTTTTGGTGGGCAATGGATGTCCCGAAGGAGCTGCTAGCCAAGCTGCTGCTGCTCAGCTTGTGTGTGAGATCTGAAAGTAGTTGCAGTGTCAGCTAAAGTATAAATCTAAGTTCCAGTGTCAGTTGACATCGTAGTGGATGGGTCATTAAAAGTTTAAGTGATGAAAGCTGTTGAAATTTCATTTGAATGTGTAAGTTCACGGGACAGTTGAATCTTAGTACTTCATTTGCATGTGTTTTTTTTTTTCCCCTGAAGAGGTTACTTTCATCCTAACCCAAATCCATGTCCTGACCCTTTGCTCGGCCGCTGCCACTGATGGATAAGCCAGGTAAATGTCAGCAGCAGGTTGTCTAACTCTTCATAGCATCTTGCTCCTCATTCCACTGATGTGACTTTTAAATATCCAGCAATCATCCATTTGGCTCCAGGTCAGG
The DNA here is from genome assembly GCA_903364295.1 of Serranus cabrilla. NCBI lineage: Eukaryota > Metazoa > Chordata > Actinopteri > Perciformes > Serranidae > Serranus > Serranus cabrilla. The sequence goes on along the minus strand of CAFUXE010000293.1, from coordinate 241,883 downwards.
CATTTACTCAGACAGAGGGATTTTTCCCATGCATACTAATGTGTTCCTCGAAAACTCTCTGCCGGTTCATTCCAGGGAGCACGAAGGTCTTTTAGGGCTGGCTGCGTCGAAGAAGCTTCTTAATAAAGTGCAGGAAGAGGTTTGAAACCTCATGCAATGCAACGTTTAGCATGAAAATTTAAGGCATCGCATTCCAACTTACTAAAGTGCAGTGCAGTGCAGGAAACGTTTCAGCCTGGAAAGATGTTTCCTGCAGCCTGCAGATGTTTATAGGCCTGTTGGTTTGTTAATGTGTGTGCTTGATAACCTGTTGATCTCATGCATATAACTGATGCAGGCTGGCTCAGAACCACATCCTGCAGCTGGAGGAAAAACTGCAGCATCTGCCCAACACATCAGGACATTTATGGCTCTCTCTTTATGTTTGTCCCTACCTCTTTCTCCATCATCCTGTGCACACACATTTTAAAGCTGCAGAGCAAGAAAATGTCCATATCTGTCAGGTTGTCTTTTTTCATTGCCCACATTTTGATTTGGTCTCTATGTATGGTGGCACACATTCTCCCTCTTTCTGCCTCTAGCATTCCACTCGGCTCCCTGTCTCTCTCCCTCTGAGGTCAACGGTTTCATTGGACAAACTCAAACAAGAGGGTCCCCTGAAACCCTATCAGTTGTCTGTTCGTTTGTGTAGACATGGCCAGCCGGGGCCAAAGTCAACCTTCTCTTATTAGGATTCAGATGTAGTCGCAGCATGTTTTCTCTTCTCCTTCTCAGCCTTTGATACGCAGGATGTGGGACTTTGCAATGGCACCGTTTTTAATTGAAAGTGAAAGCTGAGAATCAAAGAGCCGGATTGGTACTTTGGGCAGAACCTCTAATCAATATCAGACATGAGGAGGAGCTCAGACAACACAACCACAGACATTGGATAATGATACTGTTTTGGCCAGAGGCGAAGCATGGGTGGAATTGTACAAACAAGAAGGGACACAATCAAAATAGACCATTTTATTACAAATACAAAACATGTCAGGAAAGGCACAGTTCATTGCATAAAGAGCTTGTTGTTAATGTTGATTTAAATACAGTCAGTGCGGAAAATGTTCCTATTTTGTAATGCGATATTTCCCACTAAAGTTTGCATCAACTTTTTGTTGTTATTTTTTAGCCTATGTTGGCATTACAATACTAAAGCTCTCCCGATTTGAAAAAAAATTCTAATACATTGGCCAAAAATAAGTGTTGTTTCAATCGCTCGCCAATATTATGCTAGTGCTCATAAAAATGTACCAAATGAATTAACATTACAGTAAATTTCCTTCAACATTATAAAAGTTGACATGCAAATGAACCATATTCAGTATTTTTTTAATCGTTCAGATATATTTACAGTCTTTTTACAAAACAATAAAAAAATTAATATCAATTAAATATTTTTCCCCATATAAAAATGAATAACTTACAGTATACTTGTTTAAGGATAGTCAAGGTATAATGATTATCTACATGTACAAAAAATAATAATAATTTCCTGGTATTTTGGAAATTTGCAAAAAAAAAAAAAAAATTAAGGTGCACTTGAGTGCCTATAAGTCCAAAAACCAAACTACATCAGTGATCATAACAAAATATAAACAATGAATTTGCCCAATATATCAATATACCGGTATATGACATACCAATATACCTTGTACAAGTATGATTATAAAACAGATATGTGGGTCAGTTTTATTGTATGTGCTCTCTTCAGCATAAATATTAGGTGATCAGTGCAGATTAAAACTGCATATGAACTGTGAAAATGGTCAAACAAACAGGGCTTTTGACAACAGAGGCATCATCTATATTAGCATAAAGTCTTCATATAAAGACCTTCCAATTTGACTGATTATTATATATTTTCAGTTTACAGTAAGTGCACTTTTGTTGCCAATTTGTTGCAGAACACAAATGGAAATAGCAGTATGAAGTGTGTTGTACCTACAGCGGCTCAAAGGCCGACACTGCCCGTGTAGGTTTTAACCTCTGAGGTCAAAAGCTTTGATCTTTATATCACAACATTCCTGTGAGGGCAGAGCACACAACATGAAGGTGTGATGCCCGTAGCACCAAAGTGAGCAGGTATGAGCAGCTATATGATCTTGTTATGTCCTTAATTACCACATTGTCAGCGGTTACATAGTGAAATACGCAGCACCACATACAGTTTATACTGTGTTTCAGGACCCATTCTACACATAAATTATAGTTCATCAATTAACATATAACAAATTAATTTACAGTTTATGTACAAGTCATCAAAATCGTCTGCTGCCTTCAAAATGTGTGTTTGTGTCTTTAAATAAGCCCATATATACAAAATAGTGTGGTCCACGACTGTTGTGCAAATCCTTACGGGATTAAAATAATGTCTCTGTGGTACTGTCGGTTGTTAGCTTATGTCGAGAGGAAACCTGTGTTTATTTGAACCAGTGCAGGTAGTTTGTCTTGAGAGCGGGGAAGCACATGTTGTTGCTGCAGGAGCCGCCGTAGCTGGGAGGGCAGGCGGAGCAGGGCACGCCTACTTTGTAGGGAGCCTCTCCGATCCAGTTACCCCTGGAACACAGAAACAGTCAGTTAGGGGTGGAAGAAAACCTCAATATGCTTGAGTATCGCAATATCACGTATTGTGTTACTGAGTCCATTTTTTATTTAAGGCTTGCATGCAAAGATTTACTGCAGACAGTCGTTCATTTTGAGTTGTATTTAAGCCCCGGACCACTAGATAGTAGTAATCTATCTTCAGCCTTTTCACTCTTTCACTCCAATGGGAACTTAGACAGGAAGTAACATATGAGCGCACAATGGTTGCAAAAAAATATATCGTAAGATGTTGTATCGTTATCCCTGTGTTGTGACATATATCATATTGCCAGATTCTTTATATGAAAATAACTAGTATCTAGAATCTTATCACTACTGGGCAAACTCTATCTGTCAATGAAGTTCATGCTATATGATCAAAAGCTCCAGAACAGCTTCCAAATGGACCTTGAGATGAGATTAAAATAAGAAGAATTTTTGGATCAGTGTTTCCGGGGAATCTTTTTGCATTCCCACCGTCAATTTTGGATGGGAAACTGACATAAACTGTCAAAACTATGTTGTATTTCCAGAATCAGATATATGCTCAGGAAAGCCTGGACTTTACTGTTGGTCCATTTGTCTGTGTTTGTTATTCATCCAGCTAGTATGTTTTTAAAAATGATGCTTGCCAGTGTTGTATTGACTTCTATTCAACAAATCACTGAGACATTTAGTCTCTCTATCTATGATGCTAGTTGTGGAAACAGTAAAAAGGGGGTTTCTTAGAACTAGGTTCTTGGAACTAAAGAAGTCCCTCTGGTCTAAAAACATCTCAAGTCATACTGAGACTGGTTTGTCACAAGCAGAACATCACTTATTTAGTAATCCATAAGAAATGAGAAATCAGACTGAGTGTGTGTATCAAAGAAAATGTAAATGGTACCAAGTCTAGTGTCTTGATTCAAGATGTCAGTGTCAGCTCAGATTATTCACATACAGTGACCTCTGCAGAGCAGAAAGCCTGATCCCAACACAGACTCAGACTGGAGGCCGCATTTTCATTTAGCCAGTTAAAATAGGTCATCAGTGAGTCTGTTTCTCTTACATGTGTCTCAAACCAGTGGGATTAAAGAACCCTGGGTCACATGTCAGTCACAAGTCCGAACAGGCTTTGATTCTTGGAATTTTTTTTGAGAATTTGTCTTCCCATTCGTGGCTCTCCCGAGCTTGTGTAACCTGGTACCGGTTCACAGGCTTGTATCGAGGTTATCTGAATCTCCCGGCGACATGGGTGGCATTTCACAACTCGGCACAGAACAGAGCCGTCTGTGTCGGGATTAAGCCTGCCGTCACCCTATCGTCATCAGGTTAACAGGTTCATTAGAATTAACAGGATTCCTTACAGCGTGTAATTAAAGTATACTTACTTGGGTGAGTAGTTGCAAACTAAATATGTTGCCCGTTTCCACACTGATCCCCATACGTTCATGTTGTGGCACGTGTGAACAGCACAGCCGACTTTGTTGGATGTTGCCCACACCATCTGCAGAAACAGACAAATCAGCAGCCATTTAAAGCCATTCTTACACTAATTCGTTGCATGTAATTCTGACTGCTGTCTCTGTACCTGTGTATAATGAGTACACATGGGTCCATAACATCTGAGAGGGCATCGAGGGTTGCAGTCGCGGGGGTATGGAAAGGAGTAATCTTTGACCTCATCGTACCACGGCTTCACCAGCTGGAGAATGGATCGATAGCTGTGGACAGAAGACAGACATGGTCAGTTTCACTACTGTTGATAAGCAACTGATACAGGCTGGAGTTGTCACCAGATGGACCAATTTGTTAATAATCAATATATTTTTCGTAAAAAAAAATCTTCAGGGTATACTTGGAAATACTTATCTTAGCCCAAACCATAATCTTTTCCTAAACTTGACCAAGTAGTTTTGTTCAAAACAAGCTTTAGTGTCTTTTCGTAAAACAAAATGCTGAACAAGACAATTTTCACGCAACTTAAATATTAGAATAAACTTTCTGAACTGAAAACATACTATAATCTACTACGTTCTGACTTCTTTTTGCGGCCATTGGAGTCGCCCCCTGCTGGCCATTAGACAGAATGCAGGTTTAATTGTCAGACAAGAAATTTGGGGCTTGGTAAGCAGTAGCTGTGTAGTTCAGCTGCAGGTGTATTCAGGATTTAGGAAAGAAGCTTTAAGATACGAACTTGGATCTGTGTTTCTTGCACTTGCAGTTTTAAATGATTCTCATGTTTGTGTGCGCTAAAACCAGATGCTTCCCAGAATTACCGAAATCTCGAACCTTTCTGCCAATTGTTTATATTCTTTGTGAATTTAATCTAATATCTTTTTAAAAGATGTATTGCGAATCATTAATAGTGTTTCAGGACATGCAGCTCAGATAGAGAGAAAATCAATAATGCTCTAAACTTTTGTCCCATTGTGGACTCAGAGTTACCCCATGAATAGTGTTTGTTATGGTGTTTAGAACATCAGCTACATTTTTTAAGCCACTCTGACCACAATAACAACGACATGACCTGAGGATCTGAAATACAATATACACTGTCTGCACTATCAAAACCACATTCACAATTTGAAGATGCGCCAGAGCTTCAGAGTTTGCAGCCAAGCAGCAAAAATTTTAATACTTAACAATAAACGAATTGTCGTGATTGTTTTCACATCATCCAGGTTTATTTGTAAGATATGCAAACATGCTCTGCGGTACAAAATGCTGACTTGTCTTAGAAATGAACAATCCCTTTTCGTGTTGAAAAGGAAATTCTGTGAATTAATTTAACCAAAAGTTAGTTTGGTTTTTATTTTTCAACTAAATAATTTGAGTATTGTTACTACATTTTTTTCAAGTCAACAGAATGGCATTGACGCTTAGATCAAGTAGGTTTTTAAAGAAATGACCTCACTATAGAGCTCTTGGCAAGTTACAAAGCATAGTCAGAGTATTCCCTTGAGTCTCATGTTGTTCCTCATTAAAATCTAAAAGTGTAGGAATATGTGAAGTTGCCCTGTGTTTCCAAATGGAAAGTCAAGACCCGCTAAAGGGATGCGCCTTTGTCCTCAGGGGTCATGGCTGAAAACACAACTTTTGTTTATTTGAGGGGTCACAGGAGCATTCCTCAAGCAGTCACCGGGTCACAGTGCAAAAACCTTTAGGAGAAAGAAGAAGGGGGCGGCAAGGCAACGACCATGACTGCTGAGGGAGAGAGAGAGAGAGAGTCATCCCTGAGAGGAGCAGCAGATGTCAGGGAGGGGGAGGGAAGTCAAAGGTCACTCACCGTCCCGTCCTGACGGAGAGGTTTTGACCCAGGAACCTGAGGAGGTGAGGTGGCCCGTGCTCCCACAGGCAGGCATGAGCCCAGTCCTCGGCTGTCTTAGCCAGGGTGTCGTCCCACACCTAAACACACAGGGAACCCATTGCATAACTGAAAATATCAACACTAGATCTTCATTCAGCAGTGAGATGTGAGATAAGAGTCGGCACTTGAGTTCATCGCGCTGTTACAGGTGTTGCCATGGCAAGACACAAGAGTCATCCATCAAATCAGTTACATAAGCGGAGAAAGTTAGTTGCCCAGTATCCGATGTAACTCTTTTACTGAATAGAGAGGGAGTTGGATTGCATCGGTTTAATAACACCAGAAACTTGTCAACAGCCACACTCATGGATGGTTTCACTGGGAATGGATTGTGACTGGAGCAGTGAGGAGAGACTTCCTCTGATTACTTCACTCTGCAGTAGTTTATTCAAGGGAAGAGACGCCTCCATTGCATCTTATTACACGTGCAATTATGGAGGATGGATTTGCTGCCAATTTTTTAAAATGGAAATATGTCAGCTCAGTTTCTAATTTCAGCTGCAACAGTTACTGGAACAACCCTTCAAAATAAAATGAGCGTTATACTGCTTCACACCATAAAATTTTAGGTTGTGGCTGGAAATATAAGCTACACATGAAATTAAAAGTCTGATTCAGACGTTTTTGGACTTTGTCATCGGCTGACCACTAACTGCTCTCTCCATATAACACTGCCAGCAGGCTACTGGTACCATACATGACCCCTCTTCCTTTGGCAGTGACTACTTTGGTGGTCTCCTGCAGTGCAATCTGCTCAACAGCTGAAGGTGCCAAGAAACTTCCAAAACATTTGTCACTTTACTTCCTTTCAAAACTGCCGCAGTTTTATATGATAATTTATTTTGCATGCATGCACTTTGGTCACGAGCAGAACATGCATATGATAATAAAAAATAAGAGGTTTGCAGTACATGGTTGCAGCAATATCGTGCACATTTAAAAGGTGAATTAAGTTTGAATGAAAGCTCTCACTTACCATGTATTCCATGTTGGATGCTGGAGGAAACACCTTCCCTCTTACTTTGTTATGGTAGTCGAGAATGGCGAGCATGTCATTCTGACTAATATAACGCTTCCTCCTGGTTTTGGAGATGGTCGTGGTGTCTGTTCCATATCTGTGCGCTGCGATGAGATTGGTGAAATTGGCGCTTGACAGGGACGAAGACACAGCAGGAATGCTCGTTGCCAATGCACTTGCTCCGCAAGATATGCACAGAAGTATTAAGTCGATGGCGAATAACTGAGGTTTCATGTTTGGGTTTTTTTTTAAGGACGTGCACACAGAATATCCCGCGTCTTGGCGTGATCTGAAAGGAAAGCAAGAAGACAAACTTAAAAGTGTTGTCGTGGTGCGCGTAAATGCATAAACCAAGCGTCAAAACCTCCAGAAATACCGGTAACATTCCCAAACATACAGTCTCTGCTCCTACCGTTTCTTGTCTGTGCTGCCAGGTCTATCACCTCTAAAGCCTCGGTAATGGTTTGGAGAGAGGGAGGGCTGCAAGTGAGGAGTTTTTGCGCTTTGCTAAACTTTGTGAGTGCATCAGGAGAAGTCCGTCTTTGTGGCTTTATATAGGCTATTGCAGTGGACGATGCAGGAAGTGCGCCTGGAGGTACACGCGCAGCCCCTCCTTGTCACCTGAAACACAGTTTGGTTTTTCCTAACCCATTCCTGGCAAATCTCTCTCAGTTTCATCATGACATCTGCTTTAGGTTTGCGCAGCTGCAGGATGTGGTAGAACAACACTTAATTATTAAAGCACACTAGGATGGATAGAGCATATGAAATGACTGTAATGGCTTTTCTGGTTTCTCAAAAGCATGTGTGAAGTATTTTAGTAATATGAATGTGATTTATGTTCACATTTGAAGTTGTGTTTTTAATATGAACCCACAATGTCACGAAATAAATTGAATTAAACTCATAACAATCTTTTGTCACATCAGCTCCATATGCAGGTCATAAAATTCCCACTTGCTCCACTGGTCACTGGTCAGATACATAAACTCCTGGGTGGGAGAAAGCCAGCAGTTTTATGAGTCAAATCAGTGTGAGAGCTGGGTCCATGTGTCCTATCAGTCTTCTTTGTCGTATTCATTATACTATAAAGATTACACTTGTTCAGTGTGGGGATCCAGCTGTGTGGTTTGCCAGGGCAGATGTGAGCCAAGAGGGAAAAAAACCCTCTGCAGGTCATCATTTTCATTGGCAGCTGGCGAACAAATTAAAGAAACGTGACGCAGGAACAATTTTCCTCCCCCTTTTTCTTCTCCCTCGCTCTCTTTCCCTGCTCCTCTCTTGTTGCCGACAACTGGTGCTTTCCCAAAAAAAATCTTCTTGGAAGTGATGGACTTTTCAGGTGCTGGAATCGGTGCAAGGGGATATATCACTCAAGTGGTTCACAGCAAAGATTTTCTCCTCCATTTCACTCCGTCCATACATTTCAGCTCCTACTCTCCACTGCTGTTCTTCCTCAACAGACAGAAAATTTTCTCTGGGATGGAAAGTTGTCAGAGTTAGATAAATCATGACAGATTAGCTGAATAGTTCTACTTCCTAGACCTGATCCAGGGCTCTGCTTGATGCCAGGACACTAAGCAGAATGCCCTGCTGATTCTTGAATTTTTACAGGAAAAACGAAAGGTATTGGTACACAAGAGGATTGGAGATGTGATGTTGGCTTTTTTTAGGTGTCTTATTTTTACTTTTATAAGACAGCTGATGCCTTAACGGGCAACCCAAGAGGAAAAAACTGGTACAAAAAGACAAAGAATAGGGCTTTAGTCTCACTTCTAAACTCTGTGTGAACTCTGAATAAACCCTGCTTTTAAATAATATTTTAATTATACTCAACAAGCAATACATTTTTTTTCTAACCCACTCAATATATTTTGAGATATGATGTGATTTTGTTTTATTTTTTTCTGTTATGACTATGCACCATCACATCTGCTCAGTATTTTGACTCATCCTCTCATCTGGTATCAATAGTCCGGCCACTCTCCAGCCAGCACGGCCCGCCGGCCAAAGATTCAGATCGACACACCGCTGAGATCCTATCCCCAGATTTTTAGGCATATTATTGTCCATATTATCAGATTTGATTATAACATACACCTGTTTCACAGCATATCACACTAGCTTTATGTTTATTTGGCCATAGGCTTCTGATCCAAGGCTAAACAATGGAGTCAAAAGTTTAGTTTCACAGTGGAAAACCAAGATTTAATAGACTACTGTACTTCCACTGTATGCCCCCCCTTCTCTCCCATACACAAACACACACACACACACACACACACACAGTTTCTTCACGTGCAGTCTCCTCAAGGCCCCAGATGATATTCCCTCAGTCTCAGAGTGCTGGTACTTGTTTGCGCAGTGAACCCAGTGACTTCGAAAGAGGTCGAAGCATTATTATCATATTATCAGAGTAATTAGGGCATTATTTGGGGCACATGCTGCTCGAAGGGGCCTTGGGTCTGTTTTGGAAAGGCATTCTTTTTCAGACAGAGCATTTATTTACCTACAATATATTGTTCCAAGTTTCCCCCATGCTTCCCCCCTCTCCGGAGGCCTCTCGAAAGCCCAGTGCTGATGCCAGTACAGCAGAGAATGAGGTGCAGTGGTGAGCTAGAGGGAAAGCAAGAAAGAGGAACAGCATACATGCAATAGACACAGACCTATTCAACAAGTGTTGCATTGGTTATGATTCTAGATGCATCCAATCAAGGCAGAAGAATTCAAAACTAAAAGATTATGAGTAAATAGAACTTGCATGGCTTTGATTATTACATTTGTGCAATAAATCCCAGACCAAAACAACCCATCATCTGTTTTTCATGCAGGTTAAAGCAAATAAGTGTTATTAGAGAGATTTTGAGCCAGGTCTGGGGCATAGCGTACTGTCCTGGACAATTCAATATATAGCCTAAATCTCTGAAGCATGGCTCCTCACTCTGTCCACTATTCCAGCAATCAAAGCACATGTAGACTCCAGCTCAGCTGTGCACTCCACCCAAGGCTATTGTTACTGCGCTGGCAGGATCCACCGTGCATGGGAAAGTCACTAAGAGATCGGCAGCATGTGAATGTATGAATGAAGACAGAGGTCCAATGTGACTTGCAAGACCAACTCTTTTAAAAGTTTGAAAGACGAGATGGTAACTGTGGATCAAGTTTTTCACGGGATGGTCGTGGCAGTTTGTATTTGAATGTGCATTTATTTGGTGACCTTAAAGCCCATTATTTTGGGAAAAAGGCTTTTGCTTTCTTGCTTAGAACTATATGGAAGTTTGACACCACTGTCTGTACAGAAAACAATGAATTTATTCAACCCTAAGATTAAATTGGCCATTTTGAATAATGGCTGCACCCTGCTGAACAAGCTAGCTAGCTAGCACTAGTATTAGGTGGTAACTTAGTCCCTCCTCCTCCTCCCATGCTCCACCCTCTCACCAAATATGGTTACTTCTGGTTACAAAACAACAAAATGGCAACAGCCAAATTGCCAGACTTCATGGTGACTACGTCCATTTCCTTGTATGTTTAGTGCTGAACTATGTCTTGACAAAGTGCAATATGTTACGGCTGGCAGCAATAAGATTCGAGGAAAAAAGTCTGTGTGAAACCAAAAAATGTTTTTGACATTTTTTGTACAGGTTAAACAAATGACAAAACATTTTTAATGAGTGATCCGCTTGGTGGCTTTTGCCACTTTTAGGCAAGCTAGCTCTTTCCCTGTTTCTACTTTTTATGCTAAGTTAAGCTTACCCCCTGGTGGAAAAGCTTTATTTACCATAAAGACTTGGTATGAATCTTATCATCTAATTCTCAGCCAAGAGGCAAATCCCAAACGTTTAGTCAGCCATGCCAAGTAATGCAAATATATGGAGTTTGATAAAAGGGAGTACTTATTACTACGAAAATAAGTCTTACTGTATATTGGCTTTTTGAATGGCAATTGTGTTGGGGCAGCTGGGAAGTTGTTATGTCATGGGTTGGTTTTTGTTGGCCAGGGCGCAAAAAGAAAAAGTGACATTTCAAGAGTGGTTTACATTGGTAAGAAGCCCAGTCTCTAAATTCAAGTTGTCCAGGCTGCTTTCTTCCACACACAGCTGTTAAACATTGTATCAGTGGAATATGCAGTTACATAGCAAATATTGTATGTTTCACACAGTCTGCTAGCTTACAAAGGGGCGAAGGCTTGTTGACAGTGAAAAAACCTGCGGGTGAGAAAGCTTCAACTCTGTGTCCCCGTCAGAAGTTCAGGAGTGGATTATTACTCCTCCCTTGTCCAAAGAGTAACAAGCACAGTAATTAAGTCAATAAATATCCGAGTCTTCTGATCAAAGAGTGCCCTCACTGAGCTTCAATTTAATTCAAAATTAAATTCCTGCTGTGTTTAGTCTGTATATACACCCAGGTGCTAGTAAAACATCACTGATAACTTATTTTTTCATAGAATTCAACTGGCAAGAGACTGACTGCAATGCCAGCTGGTACTGTAGCTACAGTACTTATTGCTCAAAGATCACCCAATATAACCCCAAGCCACATTGTCTTGTATTTACTGAATAGCGACCTCCACAAACATGACCGTAGAGAATCTATTCCAGACGGGATGTTTCTGCCCTGTTGTCTAGATACAAGTCTGGCTGTTGTTTGGCTGCTCAGTGGAATCTAAGGTGACTTTGTCCCCAACCTCGGTCACAGGAAGGAAACGGACTATAAAAATGGTGAAAGCAACATAAAGAGTAAACAGCAATTGAGGTTACGATTCAGCAGAATTCTATGGGTAATGGATAAGTGGATAATCCTAGAAGAAGAGGACATAAGGTAAGAGGGAGTCCCAGAGGCCCTGTCCAAGACAGTCCCAGCCACAGGACCGGTCTGCCAGTGGAAATAGAAAAACTAGCCATTAGCTGCACAGTAGCTTTATGCAAGGGCCTGTAAAGTGCTTCAAACAATCTTAACAAACATTATGGCGACAGAACATACACAATTAAACACCCTTTCCCCGAAAACACCGTTTAGAGTGTGGGAAAAAACCTGAGGGATTACCAAAAGGGGGGCTTTTCGTCAAGAATAAGTCGCTCAGCTTGTGTATCTATTTTTGACATGTTACATTCCTTTGCCCCAAGATATTCTCACCCATCTATAAGACATTTACAACCATCTTTGATGCTCAGGCCTTGTAAGACTGCACAGAGACGGGGCTGTGGTCACACACAGACATTTCTCAAGAGGTTCAGATGTCAGCTGAGAGAGAGACAGGCAAACATGAAAAATCCAGCAGAACCTAAAGTTAGAGCTGAGGCGTTTTATGATGTATCTTCATGACAGCAGGTAACAAAAAATATCACCTGGGACTCAGGAGTGAGTTGCCAAAACCAAAACAACTTATAGACCTACAGAGTTTTCTGAAAATATCTGATATACCTTTACTTTTATGTCATTATCTGTGTTCTGGCTTTAATGTGTTTTACAACCCATTTTACGGATTTACAGAAATAGTCCGACATTTTGAAAAATGTCTTTATTCACTTTCTTGCAAAGGGTTAGATGATCAATACCACTCTTATCTGTACGCTAAATGAAGCTAGAGCCAGGAGATGAATAGCTTCGCTAAACATGAACAGAACTGGAAACAGGGAAACTGTAAGCCTTGCTGTTTAAAGGTTAAAAAAAACTAAAAAAAAAAAAAAAGCTAAGTAATGTTATATATTGTTTGTATTCTCTATTCAAAAGCCAAAGCATAAAAAAACACTAAAAGGTTTTTTGAGCCAAAGAGAGCTTTTTGACCCTGCTCCCAGACTTTATGATAAACTAAACTAACAGTCAATAAGAGCCCTAATCTCGACAACCCATCGACTATTGGTCTAAAAACAACTTAGCCTCCTGGGGTAAATGCCAATACCTCTTCTGTGTACTTGCCATTGTTTAGAGTCCAATTAGCAACTTGAGATGCAAAAATGTAGTTGGAGTTGGAGACAGCGTCTATGAACAAGATTGTTTCACATGTAACATGTTTAGCTAAGTTAGCTAAACTAACAATATGCTAAATCGCTATCAGATGATAGCCAAAATTGCCTTTCAGCCATTGTATCCCGCCTCTTTTGCTCGTCCGATACCAAAATATGGTCTTTTAGCCTACAGCATTCATATGCAGATATCTGTAGAGATTACAAAGAATCCTCCCTCTAGCGATATATTTAGCGTACACATACAATATGAGAGTGTTGACTAACTCTTTGCAGAAAAGTATGCTTTAAAGTTGTCCTGTAGTGTGCTCAAGCAAACTGCATTCACACATTTAAAACTCTAATGAATGCAGATTGGTTGCCGATTCTCCTGATGAAGGTGGATTTCTTGTGACCTGCCTTGACCAATTGCGAGCAACAGAGATGGTTAGATGCATATTGGCTGTCTGGCCGGCTGGCTGGATCAGGCTGTGACTGGGTAGGCCTGGAGGCGGTCTAGACAGCAGATGAGCAATGAGCTGGGCCCTGGCAGACAGGCCCTGTGGCTGGGACTCTTGGGCAGGGCAAAGCCTCTGGGACTCCTGGCACTATACATGCACTGATTGGACCATTCTGAGGTCGAGGCACCTTGGCCTCTAACTGTAACTGTAACTCTAATACATGCCTCTGATTGATGAGGTTTATTAGGAGAAAACTGATAACAGATCATAAACTGATCTGATCTGTTCCCTAATTTCACTTTATACACATTTCTTCTGATCCCTGTTGTGAGTCTGTTCATATATTCAAAATTTTGCCCAGGATTTATGATTCTTCTGAAGTTCTCACCAGTCCTCCTAAAGAAGTGGCCATTATCACAAAATGAAAGAAAAGCTTGAGTCCCGATCCCTACGTGGGTGGTTTGAGACTTGATCCTTGCTTACTTGGCACCTGGTAAGAGCTTTTGTGTGGCTGGAAAGCACAGGCGAGCGCTGCAATTTGCGTCCAGAGTGCAGCGGTGACATCTGGTGAACTGTACCATTCATCGTTAAAGAATATGCAAATTGTTATGTTGGATTATTTTTTATGTCAGCTTTTCTTCCTTGATCCTATTAGAGCCCGTTCAAGCAACTACCTGCCAGAAAACCGTGTAACAAAGTACAATAACACAAGTGATACCATTGTTACCCTCAATGGTTGCTCCTTTAATGATCTAAATAGACACTATTGTTACAGAAACCTTGATCTTAACACAGTTAGGTTTAAAAGTGGATTTCTGTGCTATGGATTGGGCACAGTAGATTCAGAAAGATGTTAGTAAAGCGACTTTATTGTGTTAAGTATGTCGTAAGTTGATTGGACACACCAACTCTAGCTGGGACATTTTCCAGCTCTAACATGTTTCAAAATATTGTGCGGAGTGATGGAAATAAATGTTGTCTTTCTTCCAATATACAGCTCAGAAGCAGATGAGGCCACAAACAATTAGACCTGAAACAGAGTAAAAACAAAAGTGTTATTCAGATTTTTCTCTGTCTCTGCCATTCTTCCATAGTTGTTGTTTGGTCTTTTGATTTTGGCCTTGAGGATGACAGAAATCTGGGAATCAAGCCTCAAAGTCCAAGGAGAGTTCATATGGCTGTGTACTAAAACAGCAATGATGCTGGAATTAAAACAGATTTACATATGATTTGTGTGTTAAACCATATTATAAAAGAAACTTAAGATTTTCAGAATCCGACTGGCTTCTTGCGTATTTATCTCACTTGAGTTTGCGTCAATGACGTCGAAAGAATAATCATCAATCTGTCATTAGCAGGCTCTTGCCCAGGCCGTATTTATGATGACATCAGTGTTTTTGTTGGATCCGGCTTATCAGAAAAGCTTGAGCTTTCTTGTGCTCTGTGTTCCATGGAAGTGATGGATTTTGAGTTAAGATGAAGCAAAATCTCTGTGGGTTTCTTGGAGTCCCCCCTTTGGCCTCTCGTTTTCGTCATCCTTGCAGTTGGCTTTGAGCAGTTTCTAGGTTTTCCCAACTGCAGTTGATGGGACTGGTCAAAGTGTCTCATACTTTTACTCAGTGTTTCCCAAATACTGATCCAAAACTCACTTGTTGTTTGGGGTCAAGGCTGGAAACATGTTTGTCACTATCTTTTGTGTTTATTTAATGTAGTCAGAGTTAATGGCTGAAGTGGTGGCTGAAGACTTCATGCTCCCCCTTGGTCTTCCTCGCTCTCAGACTGTTTTGGTCCAAACAAGGTGACCTCAGATGTTTTGCACTGCACCCCCCTTTGTGAGGCTTGAACCCGCTGCAGCAGGTGGCATCCCTCATAAGAATTTACGGCTTGGTTCTTCTGGTTCAATGCAAACAAACCAAGGTTTATGGAGCAAATACTGAGAGGTCATGGTCCCTGCAGTTTGATTGTACCATGACAGAGAAACCTTGCTTCACGTGTTCTTCGCTACCTGTGAGATTTTTTCAGGAAGTTCAGACTACAGTTTTCCAGTTAACTCTATGACATCATGAAAAACTTTGAAGATACACTGTAATGTAGAAGCCAAAATCAATGATTGCTCTGGAGCCCTCAAAAGCCAGAAATCAAAGGCTAGATGATCTCCTAAAACAGGTGGGCACTGTTGTTTTTCGCAAACATTACTCAAACATGAGAGAATGGTGCATTTGTCAGGCACTATTTTCTGCTAGTTAGTATTTAATGCCATTGGAAGTTGTGAGAGGATTTTCAAAGGAGAGGATTTTATTCAACCCCAGAATTAAAGGTTATATATTATCTGAGATGCTAGTGCTCTAGTGTGACATCTAGTGGTTCTAAATTTTGTATATAGAACCTTAAAGAAAAAGATTTAATAAATACATAATATATGTACCAGGCCTATAAAAGGAGTTAGTTAAACCAAACTTAACTCAGGCTTAATTAAAATAAATTTGATAAAACAGAACAGACTTAACTGATCCAACAATCTGAACAGAAAGGGTCATATATATAATGACGGATCAGGCCATTCTTTAAACAAGGGAGTAACATAAAGACAAACACAAACAACTAAATTACAACAAAACTGGACAAAATCTATAAGTTTATATATATTTTAGCAATTGACTAAAATGAAAGCACCAACAACCTAATATAATCTTAAATAGCAAAACCATAAATCCCAATCCCCCCCATGATGTGATGGGCACTTGGTACATTCTGACAGGCTACTTCCTGGATTTAAGATCTCTGCATTAGGGGTGTATCTTATGCTCCCTAACCAACAAGATGTCCCTCCAGCAGCAGCAACACTCACAGCACTGGTAAATGAAAGACATCTTAATAAGAATGATTTGAGACTCACTAAAGTTTGACTGTACAGAAGTTATTTATGTGTTTGCTGATGTATGTGCAGTGTACATGAGGTCAAAAGGTCAACAAACTCCATGACAAGAAAAGCACTATTAAAGGTGCAGTGATGAGATTCAGAAAAAAAAAAAGTCAGGACTGCTTTCACTTGGTTCTCACCACAGTTTGATTGACACTGGATTGGCTGCAAACAGAGATGGCTCAACTGAAATGATGGCATCAAGTAGTGACATTCTAGCAGAGCTAACAGTGCTAAAGGGGTCAACACTGGCAACAGACCCAACACTATCAATGGTGTAACCATAGACTGTTACCATGACGTCACCCATTGGTTTGTGGATGCCCAGCATTGAGTTCAGCGATGTCACCATCTTATTTTACGCCTGTGGAAAGCATGAGCAGCCATCACTGAAGTGTATGTATTATTGACCCCAAATAAATGGCGGTGTTTAAGGTTTTTGAATAAGAACAGAGGTCTATGACACAGAGGAATAAGCTGCTCCAATAATGAGTGAGCTGAGAATGTTGAGAGCTTGTACGTCAACTGGAGAGTGATGGCAGTTCATAGCGTATTGTATTTTCCCCTTCTCATAAAAAATCAATCATGCCTTTCATTTATTATGTTTGTGTAGATAGGTTCTTTCCCTCTTCCAATTTCTCCTGTTTACATGAATATGAACTGGAGTAGCAGATAATCAACATGGTCTTGAACCCGGGTGAAGAATTCTAGTATTAATGAGCACTGTCAAACTTTCATTGAAGAGCTTACATCATACGAGGACTGTTTTGTAATTCTATCCTTTTGAATCTGTCCACATAGTAAACTTTCTCTTTGTTTGAGTAAACCTTTGACCCATGTGGCGTAAATATGCGGAGTGTGTCTGGCTGTTGTGGATTAATGTGGTGGAATTAACCTGCTTTGCATCAGCAAGTGTTTTGACTCTTCTCTGCAGCTTGGTAGCTTTCCCATTCGTTTCACGGTAATCCCGTCTGCCAAATAGTTTCACACCCTACAGACTGAGCTTTAATCAACTGAAAACACAGGGCCAATCTCAAATCATCCTATGCATGCACATGTATTGATTATCACATAATTGACCCTTTTACTGACCTAAGGTCTGCAGTGTATGCAAATGACCTCTAAGTTTCTAGAAAACAACACTTCTTCAACTACTTCTATCAAGCTTTCCCAGTTTGTGACCTATTTACTAGACTGGCGGCAGTTTTCACATGTTTCTCTGCACTAGTACCGAACTTCCAAAGTTTGTAGAAAACTGAGCCAGGTTACTATTGGGACCATCCAAAGGTCATCATTATTTTTCTCATCCTCGCTGTATAACTGAACCGCTCCTATAATTCTGCCCTGTACCTGACCTGAGCAGCATGTTCAGCTATGCTTAATGTATCAGTTTTTGTGTTTGATGTGCTTGGCAAGAGTTTTCACCTTTGACTGTGTTGTCGCTGTTAAAGGAAAGTCCCAGACTCGGTTAGTTTTAAACTATCATATGTCCTCAGTATGTGATGTTCCATTTGGTGTTATTTTGTGAACAAGACGTGTAATTTACCCTGAAGGTCCTACATATTTCTCTTTCATCTAATGAGTCTGCTGTAGCTCTAGATCTACTTCTCTGCTTTCATATGACAAAATTAGCTGTATGTATCCCTAAACAGTCTCTTATACACAATCCAGCAAACTACATGGAAAACATCTGCGTTTTGACAAAAAGCAACCATGGCTTTCATTTGTAGTTGTGTCTGACCACCAGACAAATGTTTGTCCCATATTCACTCTTGTTTTAATCTCCTGAGACAAATACCACCAGCTCGCTAACTTTGTCTGAGATATTTGTGCTCAGCAAGTAGCATACAGTTGGTGTGTAGCTATTGATTAAGATCTCTTTTATGTACATCAGCTCGTCAATAACACTGTTGTCAGTCATTTAGTATTCGGCAGGTTGCCCACATTGGGTTTATCAGTGCATTTTTGCTGAAAATTATGCTGATGATAGCTGTGAAAGTCAATCAAAACAGTCACAAAGGTTGTGAGCAAGTTGACAAAAATGACCTCACCCATTGGTTTGTGGACAACTGTTTTAAAGCATTGAGTGTGCCATTATGATCCTGGCCAAGTTATACATTCCTCACTCCAAAAAAGCTTGGATGTTATCTAAAACTTTATAAAATGGGTAGCTTTGTTTATGTAAATGAACATCATGCTGTACTGAAATGAACTTCAAACTTTCAACTGGACATTTAACACATTAGTGAATTGTTTACTGAGAAAGTAAATCAAGTGAGAAGTAGAGTGATTTTCTCATAGGCTTCTATACAATCTGGCTTCTTTCTGCAACCAGCAGCCCCCTGCTGACCATTAGAGGGACTGCAGGTCTAAAGGCCCCTCTGCATTAGCATTGTTGCCCTTTGGCCGGCCGCAAAACCAAAACAATAAGTGAAAAAATGCACAAACATGCGTAGAGCTGAAGGGAATGACAGGGTGATGATTCTCTGTGGATTTTCCACTATAAGCAACACCTTTACATTGCATAGTCGTTTGATCCATTTGAATATTCTATGTGTTAATAATTTTAATTATAAACATATTCTGGCATGTCACATGACAAAGTTCACACAAAATACATACTTGAACTAGTTGTTGGAAATGCTCCCATCCATGTCAAAGGCTGTCTTTTCCTTTACACACCCTGCTGACATGTTTAAATAGCATTCATATTCAATCTTCTGAGAGCTGTGCTGCTTGTTGTGACAGAAATTGCTTGTTATCAACCAGGAAATTTGTCTGGGTCTTGCTAGGCCCTGGATTGGTCAGCCCTGGGCCAAAACAAATCCAACCAGCTGCTGGATTTCTGCTCTGGTTTGTTCGTCGGTGGGTGCGTAAGATGTATCCCAGCATCCCCAAGCCAATGCACATTTCCTGTCCCTGTTTCCTGTTGAATATCAAAGTGCTATAGAGACTCATCAATACACACTGCTGCTGCACAAGTGGTCAATGTTCCCACAAGCTGCACATGGTTACAATTAGTGCAAGGTCTTTTCTCGTCTTATTGTCTGTTTTTATTGCCTTTAACCAGATGAGCATCATCTCAGAATATCAGACTGAAATCGAGGCCACAAGAGGAATGAAAATAGAGCAAACCTTAACAGCAGATACTTTGCTTTCTGGGACTGCTGGCGAAGGAAACCCAAGAATTTGTAGTCCTTGGAACGGCGGTGTGAATGTATTGAAAAACTTACAGCTGTCAAATTCACAGTGGTAGGATTCAATGAAATATGAAAAAGCAGGGAATTCAAAGCCATGCTCATTTTTCACTGCACTAAATCAAGCCATGTCTGTCATTTTATAGGCTGATATTTGTCCAAAAATGACATGAAAGAAGAAAAAAAGTTATGGTGATTTGGTTGACAGATGTGAAACAGTGATTTCCTTTCCTTCCAGCCAAAATATCCGCAACTGTCTTCACAGCTCATCGAGACGTCTGATGCTATGACTGCCCTTGCCCCGCCCAACATCTTATGCACGCACACTGCACAATTAATTGACATTATGCATTATTTATTTTGGAAACCACCTCGAAAATTGTCTTTAACTCATCACCAGCAACCCATGAAAATTTTAAAGGTTTAAAAAGCATATGTAAATTTAAACTTTTCCATAAACCTTCTCTGCTTTACAATGGTCCCACTCCAGACGTAAGACAAGCCCTGAGGCGCTCATGCTAGTTTTCTTTGGAATAAACTCCCAGCTGTCAAAATTTATATCAAGGGAATCCTCAGGGTAGAAGACACTGTGCTGCTCCTCTGTCTGGAAGTGCTGGAAGTTTCCCAGCCCCTGACTCAAGCTCCAAGCTACCCAGTGTTCTGACCCTTCCCTTCACCACCTACCTGGCACCTTGGACTTGGTACAATGTGAAGAAATGACCTTCTTCGGATGCATTTTATTGGACTTTTTAATATTGGGTTTGGGAAACCTTTTGGAATTTCCTCTAACCTTCCTCTGGGTTGCCTAGTTTTTTTATGATTATTTTTATTTTGCTCTCAGTCAATTTCTGTTATTTTATTTCACCAGGAGGATACAGTTAACACTGCTTTCCAGTGCATGCTTTCATCTGCTGCTAAAGGGTTGTAAAGTGTTTCCTTGTCTTCTTAGACAGCCTGTGCCTGGGAACTGTGTATGTGATGTTTGGCTACAAACGCATTCTGCTTTACTAGACTGGAAATTGAAATGAAATGATTAAACATTTTTATTTCTTTACATAGAAGCAGCATGAATATAACCAATGATTTTGACATCCAGTGTTTAGTAGTGAAGTTTGTGTACGTACACCCACCTATACTGGCAAACTCATCTCTTGTAAATTGGAACATAATTCACAAAATGTTGAACATTGTTGTATTGATGAACACTTCAAACTAGAAGTTAAGATCATAAACACACAAGGAAAATGTCTTACTGAGGTAATAAATCAAGTAAGAAATAGGGTAATTTTCTCATAGACTTCTATACAATTGGACTTCTTTTTGATAAGGGATGAGTCGCCCCCTGCTGGCCATTAGAAATAATGCAAAATTAAGGAACTTCCAAATTGGCGTCAGTTTCGTCAAGTTTCATGCACCACTTTATCATGTATATGATAACAATAAATCAATATAACACTGTAAAAGTTGTCACTCTTAGTAGCTCTAGCTCTAGTTCTAGCTTATTGTTCAGCTGTCCACAACTTGAGTTATAAGTTATGATAGCATGACTTTCAGATGCAGCAAGCAGCTATTTTTCTATGTGGGACTAGACTTTTGTCTGCTTCACATTATTTCTTTGATGGTGAGAAAACTCTTTTTTTGTTAACTAAGGTCATGTTTTTATTCTAGCACACTGTTCACAATGACTGCCATTCCCATCAGCTAACATTACACCTCCTCCTCTATGTCTATTGTTATTATTGGATGGATCATGGATCAGCAGAGTAGCGGTGTCCTTCCGAGGTATTTCTCAGCACTGTTGTAATGACAAACCTTTCCCTGCCCTCTGACCCACAGAGCTCAATCCCCAGACACACAGTAGCAGAGTGATTCCAGATGGAGGGAGTCTGTGGTCGAAAAGGCGTCACTGTTAAGAGCGTCATCACCACAATTTCAGGTTTCAATCCCAATCTCAGTAAAACCAGCAACCATTGATGTTAGTGTTATGCCCCAACTTGCCTTTAGCAGTTTCTATTCAAAAAGCAGTTTCCATATTCAATTCTCACCTGTTTGATTGATGCAGACCTGCTGACAATCAAATCCTTTACTTAAAACAGTACCAGGTGTTATATGTAAGAGAGCCGATTTTCCTTTTCCCTTTCCCAAAACTTTATAGCTTCTGTGAAAGTCATTCCAATCAATGTGCAGTACAGTGTGTGTCTAAGGACGGGCAGTGAGTCCTCACTATCAAATGACTTCTCACCCAGTTACATTCCCACCGTGCCAATAACACAGTCTGTGAACTTCAAAACCTCAAACTCCAGTCCAGCAAGTGCGGATACGCTAATGGTATAAACAATCCCATCAATAAGAAAAACAGGTGCTCTCTCAAATGCACTCCATTCACATGTCAGGATGCACTCCTGCTGCCATGATTGCAGTTCGCTGGAGGAAGGGGTGGTCCCAAACCCCCGTGACCTTTGGGAGGAAGAGACCTATCCAAAAAAGCTTTAGTCACCGTTAAAAACAAACAGCCTCAAGAGTGATCACTCAGTCTCGAGCAGTCACGTTCTCGCTCACATTTTCTCATGTTTGGCTGCAGAAATCACTGGGAAAAGGTCATCAGATCCAGATGGTGTCAACTGCTGTGAGGATGCATATGCTCAACAAATTATGTAATATTACCTACTCTTAAAATTCATCAATGAGAGCAGTTGGCAAAATATCCTTTTCTTATTCAATGGCTTTTCTTAATGCACTCTGAGTTACCAATGTTTCCATGAATCAGACACCAGCTGGATCACTTTTCACTCCTGGGCGGGCTGAGTCCGCTGGATTGGCTCTACTGTATTTGAGGTAAAGCTGAAGAGGTTGGAGATTGACGTCTCTTCTGGGTTAAAGTTGGGCTAGGCAGTTTTCTGGAGTACTTGTCATTCATTTCAATCATCCCGATCATGATTGATGATGTTCATGATAGTACTGTGAATTGAGGCTTTAGCTAGCTACATTAGCTAAACTTCTAGGTTCACCAACACCTTCTACCCAAGTGCAATTAGAGTCCTGAACACTTGAACACTTGTAGCTATTCTTATTTCTGTGCAATAAGTCCTAAGTTATTTGTGCATAATGTATTGCCACTGCTGCTGTTGTGCTCTCTGCTGCACATACTCTTGGCACTTTCTGAATTTATTTGTATTGTTTATTATTTTTCCTTGGTACTTGTGTATTTTGCACCACCCGAGCTGTCCTTGAATTTCGTTGTGCCTTGTGCACAATGACAATAAAAAACATTCTATTCTATTCTATTCTATTCTATTAATATGAACTCGAATCAGCTGCAGCTGTGAGGCTTTAGCAGCAGTTGGCAGAAGGCTAAACTATTAGTAACCTTCCATTTCTTTAATGCTGCATCAATATTTTCACAGTTTTATTGTATGTATTAAAATAGACTAACTTAGACTCTTTTTGATAAGCCCCACTTTCTTTTTTTGGTTACTGTTCAGTTGTTGCCAAAGCTAGAATAGCAACTTTTTCTCAAGATTTTCCACCATTGACTCAAGCTTTCACCATGTGAAGGGACGTACATGCATGCATGCAGCCTATAGGGCGGCCCTCTCTCATCATCATTATCTATGATTGGACAATGTCTCCCATCATGGGCTGGAAAGTAGCATGAATGACCTTATTTAACTTTTGACAAGTGTGCATTGAAGTATATTTCCCAAAATCTCAAACTATTCCTTTAAAATTTAAATGGAAAAGTGAAAAAAAAAAGTGTTTTCTATGCACAATGCACAAAGCACATGATTTATAAATAGAGGCAAAAAGCTGTTTCTCAATTATCCCATCTCATCTTGTTTGTTGCCAATTTGAATTTCCTCATAATTATCTCAACAGGCAATTTCAGAGTATGAAAAGGCATTGTGGTATGCCAATCTCTCAAAATTTGAAAAATGTAATGGCGCCAAGGGTATTGGCTTAATTAATTTAAAACATTAGAGTGAGCCGAGTTCATGCAGTTTCCCAGTAGAATAGGGGGAGATGTAATGTTGGCAATAAAGTGGCAAACATCAGCTAATCCATGAAGTATTCCATCAAGATGCATCCCAAGAACACAAGGATCATTTACAATCTTGTATGGAAACTGTCAAATATCTAAGGCTGTGAGAGGAAGTTATTCCAGCAAGATTAAAGTCTACAGCCACACTAGTGGCTCTATGACACTGTTTAGGCACAGTTATGCTTTGAACTAAATGCTAACATGTTCACAATGAGGCTAACATGCTAATGTTTAGCAGGTTTAGCGTAACATGTTCATTATTTTAGAGTTAGCATTTGCTAATTAGCACAAGACACAAAGAACAGCTGAGACAGATGGTAACTTTTTGCTGATATTTGGTCAAACAAAGCACTCGATAGAATGACAATATGACCTAATGATAGATCTGCAATTATTCAGATGTATGCAATTCAGGGGCATATGCATGTCTAAACCAAATTTCATGACAATCCATCGAATGTCTTAACTCTCTTTTATCCTAGACTACATTATCAAAGACTGTACACCAAAACTTCGGAGACCATAAAAAGGCTACAATACATGCAGAGACAAAGTGTGTTGGGGTGGCATCAATATGTTTGTGACCAAGTGTTGTCATTTTTGTCATCAGAATGTGAAAATGTTACAAAGTTCCAAATCTAAAAAATTACGTCATCACTTATTTCTCGTCAGGCAAAAAGGCGAGCTGTTAGTCATTATCTGGCACCCATATCATATTAGGGAAACAACTGTTATTGGCCGAACCCTGGCCAGGTCAGCCGTAAATCTGCCTGAACAGAAGGGAGAGCAGATACAGCTGCCAGGACAAATGAAACATGAACTTGCAGTTTCATCTGGTTCCCAGGCTACTGGAAGCCATTAATGTTTATAAAAATTTTGTGCAAAGACATCTAGCCGTGGAAATAATTCACAAGATAATTCAATAATTTAAGATTGTCCTGCTAATAGCATTAGATGAGTGAAGGCATTACGGCAACACGAATATCTGCACCAAATTTAATGGCAGTCCATCCGATAGCTGTCCGATATATTTCAGTCTGGTGATATACCCTCCAATGAAACGATTAAATTATTTAAAAACCACCCTAAATCACTGCTTAATTATTTTATTCCCCACTGTGAGCTTCTGCCGTCTCCGCAATTAGATGATACACGTGTGTATATATATCAGTGTTCAAGTGATTTCCAAATTGTCTATTTGCTACAAGCAAGCAGTTATTTTTTGAACACTTACCCCTCATATTAGTTGATCCTACAAATGTGGTGCAAAATTTTGGAGAGCGCAGACACCACAGTATGTAAACACAAGCCAAGTGTACATAAATATCTCAATTTAGCATTCAGCTGCATCCAAGTGGCATCTAAGTGGGAATCCACAGGCTGCCGCACTCTGTTTTAACTGGAAGACTTTGAGCTCCAGATTTGCCTCAAATCCCCTCCAGCTGGACACAGAGGCAGCCTTTACACCAAGCACCACCGGGTGTGAAATGGATTATTTAATAAAGATTTCTTTACTTTACATATGCTTTCTATCCAAGATCCTTGCAGGCTCAGAGATAATGCTGCAGTATGGGAAAGAGTCAGATGCGGTCTAATGGCGCGTTTGGATTTGGTTTAAAGCACACTAAATTGGGGATTTCCAGCCTTCCAAAACTTGCGAGTTTTATTGTGTTAGTGTCCCTCATTCTGGGACTTTCAGTAATTTTTACAGAGTGTAACATATTCATCATATGGAGTGAAGAAAAATGAGATGCCCAGCCAACAAAAGTAAACTCAGCCACCCTGCCAGCAGCAGAGGGACCTGGCCAGGCCTTCTTCCATCACTCTCATTTACTGAACTGTCATGGAAAAAACCTGAAATGGTAAATCCGTTTCAACCCAGGAACCACTACGCTGCTACTGCCGAATCACTGCCCTGAGATGAAGACTTGAATGAAATTCCAGTTTTGCCATGCTTTATTCTTTTTTTAAAATCTTCAATACAGAGTTTAAAGGAATAGTTTGACATTTTAGGAAATTTAACCTATTCACTTTTATACACAAGTAACACAAGTTAAAATTTGATATGAACACAGCATGAGTTTGACTATGGGATCGTTGTCATTTCTTTCTGTCATCTACCATGGAAAAACATAACCACTATTAGCTAATAATAGCTACTTGTACCTAATGTAGAAGTCACAGATGAGTTTGAAAACCGGACGCTGTCATGTCTTGGTTCAAAAAATCATCCAGAGGCCTCGACAGCTCAGTGATTGCCACTCTATGATATGTTTTTACCAAATATAATCTTTGCTGACATAAACACTTCAGAAATATACTGAAATATCTATATCATGATGCACAATTGTAAAAAGTTTGTCAATTCAGGAAGAAACAACATTTAAAATGTTTGCTTTCTGAACAGATTTTTTTTTATCAATAGGAGATATGGTCTGATTTTGTGACACTGCTTCATGCAAATAGCTGGCTCATTTTGAAAGATTTTGTACAGGCTGTAAAAAATACGACTCATATTTAAGTTTTTGACTGTCCTCCGCTGCCATCTTGCTGACATAGTAGTAATGATTGACAGCAATAGAGCTTAAATGGCAGATGTCACACTCAGGGCAGCTGGAGGAATAAATGGTGGACTTTCACCCAGGAGAATGGGGTTCATGTCCCATGTGAAAACAAAAGTGAACCTACATTACATTATTTTTTACAGAGCTTGATTTTTTTATGTAACTTCTGTTGCTCAACAACTACCACACCCCCTGCATTTATGTTCATGTATTTACTTTTACTAAAAACTACTTTTTAAACGGTCTCTTATAACGCTTGAACAGGAGTTTTTCTTGCCATGATCCAAGGTACGTTTTTTTTTTAGCCTAAATTCACAGAAATTGCTGGATCACTTTTAAAAACAAGTTGTGGTTTATAGGCAGGGGGCAGGGACTTCCTTAACTCTGGATTTGGCCTCAAAATTGTATCATCGTCAATCAGAAAACCTGACTTTTTGAAATTCAAGTTTACCATTGAGCAACCCTGAAATCCATATCCATCCTTTAAGTCTCGAGTTGTCGGTCCATCTCTCCCCAGCATGTGCAGTGTCAGTGAGGTGACCCATGTCATCAAGAACAGGCTAAGGAAACACATTCCTGGAACCCAACCATATGTGGAGGAAAAGCAGTGGGTGGTAGTGACGTAAAACACGCTCAAAGAACATACTATTAAGACCCCCAAACAACATTCCCTTCTCCTCTGCTTTTCCTCTCATCTGTGCTTTGCAGGTTGGACACATCAGAAAATGTGCACGTGCCTCTAAATGGAAATAAAAGCTGGTTTTCACATGCAGCATTTAGGTCATCCTACATGTGACGAGTGTTAGTGCATTGAGATTAGTACCCTTTCTGTTCAGTTTGCTCAGTGCTAGATGTGTTGTCATGTTTCTGCATCTGCTTCAGGGAAATGTCTCAGAGAAACTAAACAGGATGGACGTCACATGGGTGAGAGCGCTCTTTCCAGTATACCGCATCACAAAGTTTCACTATTCAACAAGACAAATCATCACAATCATCGCTCAGTTTTTGGCATTTTCCTCAAAGAATAACACTGTGAAAGCTGATACAGATAAGGTTTCTTTGCGTAAATGTTAACTAACTGCTTCACAATTTCTGGTTAGTGGGATTTATTTAACTATGACTGTGCCCATGACTGGTTCTTTTCCCAAATCTGTGCGATTCCCCATGGATGTAACTGACGTAACTCTGCCAGTGTTATTGCAAGAACCATTAGAGAGATGACGCAGCCTGGCACAAATGCTGCTGTAGTAAAATACATGCAATACGCAGAGGAGTACACATACACACACACAGTGAGAAAGAGAGATTGTTAAATGTTCCTGTGGGGATTGTTGGCAGAGCTCTCTTAAGCAGAGGGAGAGTTTAAAAAAAATGCATGTAAGATGATAAGTGTTTATGTGTGCATCCATATTGGCAGTTAAAAACTACTGTGCAGGTCTGAGAAATAACATTTTAAGGCCATTAATAAGTCAGTTTGTGATTTTGTTGTAACTGCGATGGATAACAATAATTCTCTACTTTGCAAGTGAGATTGTGTTTCAGTGGCAAAATGCTATTTTCCCAAGCCCTTCTAAAAAGCTTTTTCGCGTGTGACCTTTTCCAGATGATGACATAGTTACATACACTGTGTGTCGGCATCCATAGCGAGTGTGTATTACTGACATACACAGGTTCCTTCTTTGGAGAAGCAGAGTGCTGGCATTGGAACCACAAAGGTTGAATTCACGAAGTGTGCAAAACTATAATTAGCTCATAAGTTATTTCCAATGGTTTATAGATAGAGTAATTCCCTCACTCTTAAAATATGTACACAGTCTTGTACCTTTGCCTTTTTTTCCATTTTCTAATCTTTTTGAGCTCCAAATGAAATATTTTATGGCTACAGTTATTCTTGTAGACTGTTGGCTCGGTTCCAGGTTTAAAACTCTTTATATAAAGATTTAGAGATTTGTCAATGGATTCAATCAATGGGAAGGTCACTCCAGCATTGGATTGTTAGAGTTTGGTTTCGAAGCCTTAAATGGTGATTTTTCACAGTTGAAAGTGTTATAGTCATTTCTTCAATTGTGATGACGGATTGTTCAGAAACTCAGAAGGACACATGGGACAGATCCAAAATAGTTGACCGATTGGAGAAGACTGGGCAGACTGGACAGACACTGAAACTGGATGTCTCAGAAAGAGGGAGAAAAGGGGTGCAGGACTCATGGTCAGCAAAGAGGCTTTTAAAGGATGTAAACCTGTCCTAGTAGAAATCCAAAATACAAGTATGAACCTCCAAATTAGCATGATATGCCCTTTTTAAATGATTTGCTACAGTGTGACCCCACTGACATCT
Organism: Serranus cabrilla; assembly: GCA_903364295.1. Lineage (NCBI taxonomy): Eukaryota > Metazoa > Chordata > Actinopteri > Perciformes > Serranidae > Serranus > Serranus cabrilla. The sequence continues at coordinate 213,430 of CAFUXE010000293.1, read as the reverse complement.
TCATCAGCAGCAGGAGCTCTTCAGTGAGCTAAAGTGAAAGCAGGATGCTGCTGAGGTTAAATTTATATAGTAATAATCCATTCACGAAACCAGTATGCTTATGTGGAATGGGAAAGAAATTATCCAGCACAATACATCATCCAACCTCAAATCAAAATAATGGTCACCCACATTTTAGGTCAAATAAAGCCAAACATAGATTTAATTGCCTGATATACAATCCCTCCCTTACCTCATTTTACCTCTTGGATGTCCAGCTTTCCTCAATAAGATGCGGATTCCTCCTCTAAGACAAAAATACTGTTCAGCTATGTAGGCGTTTCCTTTTGTTTATTTGGAGTGTTCGTGTTTCACCTCATTCAGTTGATGATGGGGTTTATTTTACTCTGGCTCTTGCCCTGGTTGACTCCTGCTGCTGGTTAGTTTGTCACTGCAGTGTAGGTGAGCTTCAGGACACGAGACCTGGGATGGCTGGCCAGGGGAGAGCGGTCACAGCCTATGTTGGGCTGAGTCTGGTCTGGATTGGCTGGGGATGAACAGAGCAGGGCAGGGCTGGAACAAGTGCAGTGGTCAAAAACTGAATCTGTCTGCATGACTGAACTGGAAAGCCAGAGCGTGAGGTGTGGGTGACAGTAGCATTAAGGTGGACAGGCCCTGTCTTAAGTCCTCTCTGCCTGCCTCTGGGTTTTGATTCACTGAAATACGTATGTATTCCCAAAAAAAAGTAATGTTATGAGCTTGAAATCGCTAATATGAGGGACAGAAACACATGAAATGTTTTTTTTTATCACGGAAATATTTTATATTGCACATTGTGTGGAAAATCCATCAATAATGCACACTGGCATACATTTTGGGTTGAAAATCCAGTCATATCTTCCCGTTTTTTAGCCATGTATAATCGACCTAGCCACCCTGATATCACACATTTTTGTATTATTTTAAAGCCTCAAGTATTGCATTTTATCCGTCACCATTTTGGGGTTTTCCTTGAGCCAGAAGTGACCATATTTAGAAGAGAGGGTTGCTGGGAAGGTTGCACAGGTTACCAGCCTGCTGGGGCCAGGTACTGTTAGCATAGCAAAGAAATGCTAGCTAGCTAGTTTGGTTAGCAAGGTGCATCCATAATTCCTGTTATCTATGATATTGCTGCTTCAGTCTGATGTTTGGAAGTACAGGAGAGGTTAATTTTACTGTGCATATTCTCCGCTTGGACGTCTTATTCAGTCAAATATCCATGATTCCTATTTTTGACATTTCCTTTACTTTTTGTGCTTTCTATTTCCCCTTTCTTCTTCTCCTCTGTCCCAAGGTGAGCACAGAGAGAGGAACGATGGATGGGTACAAGCACAACACAAATTCTCTGTTTTGTCCCATCTGACGTTATTCCTTTAACTTTTGAAGAGTGAGGAATATGGGCACATTCCTACTTAAACACATTGCAGCATTACGTATGCTCAGTGTGTTGTTGAAGGGCAATATAAATTGCTTCTCTTCCATTCACTTTTAACAGCTGTGTTCTGCTTATTAAATACAGAAATCCCACAGCGTTACATTTTCTAAATATCATCTGTGAGTGAGTTTCAGTTTCCACCAGTGTTTAGGTCCAGCTGATCTTGCCAAATGCACACGGAATAATACAACAGTGTGTGGAGGCATGACTTAGATGGCAGCAGTGTATCATTTTCTGAGAGGTCTGACTCACAGGACTGAAATGCTGCATTTGCAGTTTGTTGGTTTGACTGCAAATCCACATCAGTGCAAGTGTTTGTTAGTACAGTACTGCCATCCAGAAATGGAGCCCTCACACCAGACCTCCAAAAGCACAAAGCCCCCGATGTGGCCTTCCACTTCTCACTTGAAATGCCATGGTAATAAAACAAAGGAACACATGGCTAATTTGTTTCACTGACTGGTGGTCTAACACATTAAACTGTCGTTTCAGCTTTTTAATCTGCTTTTTGTTCATTCTGCACTAATCAGCCAGAGTCAGCTGGAAATAGCGGCTTCTTTTCTTTCCAGGGCTGCAGTGAAACCCATAGTTCATATCTTGTAATAACTGTATTTTTTCACTTTAAAAGTCACGTGACACCCCTTGCACAGCCTTCCCACCACCTATTTGCCCTCTCCATGCAGCTTGAAGTATCCCATGCTTCGTTCTGGCAGATAAGAGTGGAAAGGAGACAAAGCTCAGCTCATTTTCTCTGGAGGAGGGCTATAAAAAGTAGAAGATCTATAAAGAGTGTAATGTTGTGAGAGTGTTCAGAATGCCAATAAATCGTGATGAATGTGGTACTTTGTGGGACTACTGTCCTGCTGGCTCTGCTGGATAAGGTGTGTTTCTTGTTACATTCTGGCTGAAGAAGTCCAGCTTAGGACTTCTGTCACATGTCAAAACTTTCTTATACTAAAATGACAGAATAGGTTGTTTGTCCTTGACTCTCAAAACAACATCTTACCATTCTACTTGACATTGTGAACCGGTTGCACAGTCACAATTTTAACCATGTGATCGTCACAGTAGTATTGGTTAGGTTTAGGAAAAGACATTGCCAGATGTCACTGTACGTAACAACATCACTTAATCACGTAAAAAAATCAATGTTAGTGTTAAAGTAGTTCAACATTTGACTCTTACAAACCCGACATGAATGGTTTATTGTTGGACTTATTCGTTACTCCTCCTACTCGGCCTAAACAGACATTCATGGTTCTTCTGAGAGTCAAGGAAGAATCCTAAATACACTGAATTAAAGGATACAACCACCAATAGACTGTCCCATTGTCAAGGATCCTCAAAATTCTACCGAGTACAGAGTCCTTCATTTGGTGATTTTCCAAAGATGGTTGCGCCTTGTGCACCCATAATGCATTTTTTGGGGGTTTTTTGGCAGTTGGCAAACCAGTGTAGAGGTGCATTACTGCCACCTAGTGGACTGGAGTGTGGATCAGTAGATTAGCCTTTACGTACAATGGTCTCCCGGGAGCTTTAAAAAATGGCAACTGCAACTGGCTATGCCAGTGGTGCAGAATGGAATTTATTATTTTTTTAAAAACCCCATAACATTTCATTAAAAAAAATTATACAAGTATTTCTTCTTTAATTTCAACAAAAATGCTGAAAAGCACTGGTTCCAAAACCATATCCACGTATATAGTGCTGAATTGAACGTAGGACCAATGATTGGAAGAGTCTTGCCTCTGTAGGATCCGACTCAGAAGGATTTGTTCTATCAAGGAAGCATCATTGACTGTGAGAAACAAGTTTTCCACCCGTCATAATTACTACAGCCTCTAGAGGTTGCCGCCTAATTACAAATGTCAATACGAGCTGTAATACGTTTTTGGGTGGGGATGGTCTGATCAAGTCATTTCCTTTCTTGTTTCCTTTCAGTACTGTGCCATTTTTTCACACTTGTTTAATTACCACTGTCACAACGTATGTGTTGTCATTGAAATCAACACTGTGAGTCTGGGACATCACTAACTGTATTGAGGCCAAAGATTAACATGCTTACAAGTTTCAGCCAACAGAGGGCAGTTCAGTAGCAGGATTCTCCCACATGTGATTTAGCCGGGATCAGTTTCTCCACAGCAGCAGTTGCTCTTTGTTAGAAGCTTTGTGAAGTGCTTCATTGGTCTCAACATCACATCCCCTCTTCACGCCTGTGGTATCCTTTGGTCTAAACCAGCAGCTTGGTAGTGGGGAAATTAGCTTGATGCACTGAAGTCACTGACTTGCCAAAGTTCAAAATTCCCAGTTAGCATTTGCTGCCGTTTGGACCTGAGAGTGTGCAAAATGAAGGGCAAGTGTGATGTTTGTCATCATGTCACATTTTCATTATAAATGAGAATGCAATGATGTTAACTCGACAGCTCAAAGATGCATGATTTCTTGGGGCCAAAGTGAATCTAAAATGATGTATTACCAGCCATAAATAAACACATGACAGCTTCTGTGGTTGAAATCAAATCAGGAGGCTTCAGTCCAAATAACCACCGTGTAGTTTGGCTCCTTCACTCTCTCCCCCTGGATTGTGGCCAAACAGTTTCATGCTCAATGCATCCCAAGAACCCAGTTAGATTAACCCCACTGACGCTTATTTTCTCCCAAATTAACCAATAAACAGATTCCAAGCATTCATTTCTTGTCCATTGATTCACAGAAGTTATAAGAATGCAACAAGCGTGGTCTAATATGCACAATCTCCCTGAAAGCACCTTACAGGAAGCATTTCACTGCAAAATCATTACTATCACTTCCTTTGCCCTCGTAGGGTCGCAGTTAGCACTCTATATCCCTGGCTGTGGTCTTAAGATTGAGAACTCCAAGCAGAGGGAAAAAAAGTCTGTCTTCACTTGGCTGGTGTTAATGGGTTCAGGCTACTCAGAGAAAACAGACCTCTCTAATCCTCCATGGATACAGCCATGTCAATAAAACCCTCTGCCATTTAATGCCTCTCTTTGTAACAGTGAAATACTGCTGAGATACGCAGCCAAACGAGAAACTTTAAAAGGCCATTTTATTTTCAGTTGAGCCAGCATTTCTATCTTCTTTTTTTTTTTTCAAGTCAACAGAATTGAAATTGGCTTCGAATAAACAAACACTGACGCACTGTGTATGGATCTCTTGTTTCTGGTCGGATGAATATTACCATGCAATTTTCCTCATCTCTCTCCCACAGATGCATTAGCTTCGAGAGCCCAGTGTTGTAAACTGTTCCAGAGATGGTCGGCATGACCTTTGGCACCACACAAGCCCACTGACATTGAGTGATTGTGGTTATGACTTGAAATGCAGAGGATACAGTCACGGTTTTGTTAGCACCGATTTCACCTCACAGCAAGAGGGTCGCAGGTCCAAATCCAGCTTGCGGCTCTTCTGTGTAGAGTTTTCATGTTCTCTCCGGGTCCTCCGGCTTCTTTCCCCAGTCCAAAGACCTGCAGCTTAGGTTTAATCGGTGACTCTAAATTGCCCGTAGGAGTGAATGAGAGCGTGAATGGTTGTCTGTTTCTTTATATCTGCCCTGTGATAGACTGGCGTCTTGTCCAGGTTGTACCCCGCCTCTTGCCCAATGCAGCTGGGATCAGCTCCAGCCTTCTGTGAGTGTTCAGATAAGCAGTTCGGGAGAATGAATGTATGGAGGCAAAGGAGTGCCACTAAAAAAGAAAACATCAGTCGATGAATAAGAAATAAATGCATTGATGGTAAAGAGTCATAAATAAAAGCACTAAATATATAAATAATAATTAAAATAAACATGATTTAAATTTAAATAGAAATAATTAAAATAATGAATGTATTGACTGTTTGGTTTTATATATACATTCATATATTTGTATATATTATATTATTTATTACATATAAATTACTCTATTTTTCTGTTTATTTTTTATACAGTGTCATTCATTTATTTTTCTCCCTTTTTTCCTTATTGCTTTTTCTTTTTCTTTATTTATCCTTTTTATGATTTTTTTGACTCCATACATTTGTTCTTGGACTATTTATTTTATTGTTCTTCCTACAGCAGTGTGTCAGTCTTGGCTTGTCTTTTACACTACCAGTCTACAAGTTTCTTGGGAGCCAGTTTTTAATGTTTCTTGTTTTGTCCTTTACAAACTGATTTCTCTCCTCCAAATACTTTACCGCACACCTCCTGCCCTGCCGTCATGATCTACACCTCTCAGACATCTATAAACCACACAGACCTTTAATCATTACGGGCAATGCTGTATGAGAATATCAACTCTGAGCCAAGGCCACCAAACACAATCAATGATAACGATACACAATAAAATATGAGCTCCCTCGGTTGCTTTTGAATGCAGTGAGGCTCAGTGGATTGTTCGTTTTGAAACAAGTGTTTCTCATTATGTCGAGTATTGTGCTTGGCAAGGAGGCCGCTAAATCCTGCCAATGCAAAATCTGCTTTCCAATGCCTGCTTAGAATACCATATATAGTTTCACCTGTTATCCTGCTCAATTCTCCAAGATAATCCACACAGTCAGCATGTTCTCATGCCTTTGTTAAGTTTTTAGAAGTCTGTTATGGCTGCCACAAAGCGTTTCATGCATGTAAAGTTAATCTAATGTTAATGCTGATTTGAAAGTGTTTTTTTAAAGCTCAGATTTAGAACATAAACCTCTCGGTTTCTTGGTTCGTCACCAGAGACCTTTACAGTTTGTTGGTGGTGGTTCTGTTTACCTTCATCAGGTAGAAATGCTGAGCTGAGCTAACGGTAATGACTTCAATTACTGTAGCATCAAAATAACTCTGGTACTCTTGATTTATGTTTTGTTATGGGAGGTTGCAGCTGCAGAGTGTGCATTCAATGGTAACGGATCGCTCTGCTGCTGCTGCTGCACCTATATTCATCATTTAAAAGATATTTGCAATATTGGATTCTCTGCTCTGAATGAAGCTTCTTTTCTGGTTGCCATCTTGAAAATAGCATGTTGGTTTGTAACAGAGACGTGGAATTTGTGACACACTGATGAGAGTATTCCAGCTTTGACCCATTTCTGTAAATCGAATGTCTCTTTGAAGATATGTGGACATTTAAAGAGCCATCAGTTCAAACTTTGCACACTAGAAAAATCACCCCAAAATATCAAAGGGCTCTGCTCACACTGGCAACAATCACAGCACGAATCATATGTCATCACATAATGCACTACCCTCCTCAGAGGGGATTCGATTTCAAATCTTCACATTGTCACAGGAAATTTCCCTGAAGAAAACGTTTCTGAAACTAACAACAGTTGGATTGTTTTGTTGTGCAGAGTCGGGTCATGGAGTACAAGCTGTTTGGTTGAGCTCTGACAGTATGACTCAGCTGATTTTGATCAATTCGCTTCCTGACATGAGTTTTCTTTGTGGCCTGCATCATGAATTTCTGAATTTGTGCAAATGTTTTCATTGATATGTTCTGAATAATGGAGATCATGTTGATAAAGAAGGCAAAATGTTCCTATAAAATTGAATCTACATAATAAAAGTTCATTATCACAGATAACTAAACTAAAGAGGACAATCACATTCTGACAGGTAACAATATCGAACTTTATTCACAGAAAGGAAAACATTAAGCAGATAGATCTATCAAACGGTGTGTGTTGAAAAATAATCATTGGCAACAAGATCTATAAAAAAAGATATATATAGTATTTCATCAACTCATAAAAACAAAATAATAATCTGAAGGATGAAGTAATTAGTGCAAAGATTTGACCAAAATTAAATTCAGTTTTGCGAGTAAAACAATATTAAATTCTGTTGCCAAATGTATTAACTAATCAACAAGCAAAGTCATTGAAGTGCCACTAAAAAAGAATAAATCTGCAGAAGAAAAATAAATGTGGTAATATAAAGAGACGTAAGTAAAACCACTAGATAAATAAATAATAAATAGAATAATGAATATAATGTGGAAATTTAAAGAGAAATAAATAAAATAATAAATGAGCAAATAGAAAAAATGACATTTAGGATAAATAAATATTAAGGCAAATAATACAATAAAAAATAATAATTATATGCATTTTTATTTATTTTCAAATGTATTGATTGTTTAGCTCTCTCTTTCATAATCTTAAAGACGGACTACTCAAAATATTCATAAATCAAAGTACCGAAAATTTGATCTGAAAAATGTTCATTTTGTCAAAATGACTTCAAAAATATCAAATTCTGGTGCCGACATTAATCAGCTAACAAAGGACAGTGTGTCCAGTGGGCAGTGTGTGCAGGAAGCCGTATCTGCTGATGTTATGACTGGCTTCAGCTCATTGATCTGCGATAGGGGAGACTTGCCTCTCGTGCAGAACCAAATTTAACGAATCAGTCATTTTACTGTGTTTGTGTCCATCTTGCATATTCAGCAACGGCATATCAGATTGGCCACAGTGGGTTTAAACAAGAACACCACCAACAATTACAGTCACGTTTCATGTTTCATGTTTTTCCTCCTCCAATAAATGGCGATGCAAGCTCCTTCTAGGAAAACTTGAAAAGCAGAACACTGTGTGGTTTCACCAAAATTGAGTTGCCAGCAGTGACTGATTGCTGCAGATGTCTGATGTTTGTCAAACTACAATGAGTGCTACGTTGGTGTTGAAGCACTGAGCACGAAAACATGACCATGTAACCTCTAACAGCATATTTATGGTCAGTGAGTAAAATTTTGAATTGTGACTGGACCAACAAAGCTCTCATTCAGATCATCTCTGTTTAATTATATCAATGTTTTCTGTCAAAGTCAAAGGAATGTTCTGTGAGCGTTCAGTGTCCTGGATATCTCATAGGAAGTTGGACCGTACAGCACACGCTCCCTCTGTCTGCTGAAAATCAAAGAAAATACCTGGGAAAATCATTTCTGCTTTGCTTTATGTCCCTGTGAACCACTACGCCGGAGCCAAACAGAGAAACAAGCTCGACAGTGATATGTTCGTAAAGCCCTAACAGAACCATTAAGTCTCTCTTCCTGTTTGATACGCTTTGAAATGCTATTTCAGAATGTTCCTCGTTCCACGCCAGGTATGGAATAGCACACTAACTGGATTGGACAAAGTGGACCTATATAAATTTGACCTAAATATGTGAGAACCTCAGGAAGCTGTGCAGACATCGGGGCTGCTGCTGATAACTCAAGAGGAGAGTGTAAATCCTTAAGTGTACCCTTAACTCAAGGGTTCTCTATTTAGTTTTAGGACCCCAGACACATAGAGAATATACGGGGGGCATGCTGTTTTAGTTACGTGAAAGACATTAGACATGTACCATCTCCACACAGAATAGCCTTAAATAATACAAATTACATCTGTACCTAAATAAAGTATAAAAGGCAAATAAGGGGGAAAAAAGGGCTCATTTAAAGTGTATTTTAGAACATACATACACATAAACATGTCAAATTTAAGTGTTTCACTGCATACATAGGCTAAATAAAACAGGGATTTTAATGATATACAATTTGTTTGATTAGCATGTAATCTTTGAACTACAACATGTAACGGATTTCAGATTTTTATATCATGATAATTTAAATTAATTCATCTGAAAACCTTTCATGGATGTAACACACTGACTATGGATAAGTAAAAAAAAAAATCATTATTATCCCCTTTGACTCTGACTTTATTATATTGTAATTAATTCTCAATCTTCTTAATCTTGAATCAGATTTTTTAAATATAGTGCTTGATATTCATCAGTTATAGCCGACTGCCTACCTACTGTATGTGGAAGGATTGCTTGTGTCCGCGCCAATCACCAGTTTTGGCAGTAACAAATTACAGTGTAATTTGATTACTTTTTGAAGTGACTGGTACTGTATGGGGTTAAGATTTCAAATTCAGTACTTTTATTGCAGTTGCTTATCTCAGTAACTGCCCACTAATTTGAAATTTTGGTCATTGTCTTGTGAGAATAAGACTCATTAATTAGCAAACAGAATAATATATATATAATATTTGTATCTTAATGGCAGGTGGTCCATTGAATACATTTAATATCTGGTCTTGTATGGTCTTATATTATCAATTCACTTTTGTTCTGTCTTTCAGTGTCTCTGTATTTGTCATTTGTCATTGCTTTCTTTGTTTTAGCAGATAACAGGTGTTGCATAATGCTTCTTATTCCTGAAAAGAAGCTCTGGCCTTTTTGCCTTTGGGGGTCATGAGAGAGGAAGTGTTTTCAAAGTGTGAGGTAAGCTCAGTATTTACATTTGGACATCCTTTTATATGTCCTTGGCTCTGTCTGGCCCCCTGAAAGTGTTTGTTCACTGTGACAGTCACAGCAGGTGGAGTGACTTTCACTGACCTCCAGGACGGGAGAGACGAAACATTAGAGCGCCGGTGACATTAATCTGTGTCAAGTTGATGTATGGAGCAGAGAATTGCACACACTCAGGCAAACACTAACCTCTTAAGTTTTAGTCTGTCTTCATTTTCAGTATTAAATATATATAACCTCACTTTTAATACGGACTCGGTTGTCTTGAAATTGTGCAGTTTCCTTAATAAAACCACCTGTCAAATCTGTACGCCTTCCAAACAGCGGATCTTAAAAAGTTGGGAAAATAATTCTTCCTATCACCTCAGATCCCCGCTGACATCACTGTGGTTCATTTGTATGGTAATAGCATGCCTATCATACACAGAAAATTCATTAACGCAATAAAAAGCCGACGGTGTGTTTCCCTTGGCCACATCTGTCCAATTGAGCAGAGATTTAAATGCAGCAGGTTCGCTCCAAACAGTGTTGGGTATCATCTCTCCTGCACAGCAGTGTTTATGTAGGAAGAGTTTAAATATTTGAGGAGCACATGTGGGGATGAATGGTGGCACAGGATTTCATCATAAAGCTGTGAAGAGCAGGCCTGCGGGGGGTCATTTTAACAGTAGTGTCAACATCATGAGATCCCACCTCTGTCGACTCAGCAAACAGTATATCGCAGACACTCTGAAAGGCGGTGACGGCTGCTTTCTGGAAAGACCCGGTGGTTTTCTCAGAATACCTTTGATGTTGCCAACAGGTTTTGGACATCATCCCTCGTTGGGTCTGAGTGGTGTTGCCAACGTAACCGTAGAGGAAAAATAACAGTGAGATATGAGAGTAGAATTGGGGACAAAAATGCTTGTTGGATGATGGTGACAAAACTGCTGGTGACAGTTTAAAAAGAGCAAAACAGCAGCTGCTCCATTCGCTGAGGTAGTTCATCTTGCCATGTTGTTCCTGTGTGGACACAGCCTCCCGGTCTGAAAAGTTGAACCAATGAAGAAGTGCCTTTAACCTGCATTCTTTCTAATGGCCAGCAGGGGGCGACTCCACTAGATGCAAAAGAAGTTCAGCTAATTAGAATCTATGAAATGACCCTTCTTACTTGATTTGTTACCTCAGTAACATTTTCTTAAAGAGTTTTTGTTCTCAATTGCTAGTGTCAAGTCTTCTTTAATGCAGCATGATTTTAATTTAGTAAATTATGGTCCCAATTAGAGGAATATAGACGGTAAAGCAGGGTTTGCTTTAAGGAGTTCCCTACCTTTTCTCTACTTGATTGACAAGTTGCTACAGCCAACCACCCTTCACACGCAGGGACAGCAGGAGAAACACATTGTTGGACTGAATAGGCACCATCTTTCAATCTGGTATCCAGTTCTTATAATACAATCGTTGGCTCCGCCCTCTAGTCTAAATATGGTCACTTCTGGCTTCAAAAACCAAGATGGTGATGCGCCAAATGCCAAACTCAAGGCTTCAGAGTGGTATAATTGACGTCACGGTTGTCTTTGCTCTACAGCGACATTACGTAACGTCACATTAGGTAATGTCGCTGTAGACACAGGAACAAATGGAGCTTATTATCTTCAACATCTTTTCCATTTGTCTTGACCAGTCGGAGGGCAAGGAGAGTTGGATTGGTTTTACAGATGTGATGGAGAATATTAGATGATGCATCCCTGAAACTATTGTTCCTCTTTCCTGCTTGCGTCATCGTTCCGTTCTGGTTTATATCACAGCTTTCCTTTCTGTCCCAGCAGTATCCCATCTTTATCTGAATGCACCCCAACCCGTGCATCTCACAGCTTCTGATTGCCACAAGTGTATGTGGAAGTTTCCATGCTCCCACTCACTCAGTGGTTGCAACAGGAGCCACATCAAGCGGGCTTAGCCTTTAGCTGCTGCTGTGTGGGTTTCTGTTTACCCAGCCTGCCTGTCTGTGGACATCCAATACAGCTCACACATTATCACTCCACTGTCCACCTGCCTCGCTCACTTCCAGCAAGAAATCCCTCCGGTTACGGAAAAATTATTAGTGATAAATAATACTTTTAAATCATTTACACTTCGGTTTAGTCTGTCACTCCCCTCTTTTCGCTTGCATCACCAGCATATTTCCACATTCTACCACTAACCCTCACTTTTTCTCTCCCTCTCCACTTTCTGTTTGTCTGTCTGTGGGCATGCATGTCCACTGGGGGTTTCCATGCAATCCTCCCTTTCCAAAAACACCTGCACTACCCCACCCATCCCCTCTGACGTAGACACTCCCTACTGGGAAAAGCCAAAGAGAAGATCTGTGTTCGGAGAAAAGGGATTTAAAGACAGAAAGAATAGAGGGAGTCTGTGATGCCTCGAGACGCAGTTGGGTTTTGTTTATTTGAATGTCAGCAAAGAAACTGCATACAACTCTCTGTTAGTGGTCTGACCTGATGCCAGTCACCATCTCTAATGTACACCAGAGGAGTTTAAAGACGCTCTAAATGGGAATACAAATAATCCAGCAGTTGGACTACGCATTACAGTACAACAGCAGCTTTGGTGCAGAGGTGACTCAGCTCTAATGCCACATCATCAAGGATGTCAGACACTGTTTGGTTTCTAATCATTCACTCAGTACCATTCATCCCATTACCCTGCTGAGCTACCTTTATATAGTATAGTATAGTTGGGACACGTTGGGGCTCTAGGAACTTCTATGAATGTACCTGGAAGCTCTGCTCCACCGTTAAACTGTTTTCCATTCCAACAGATTTTCAGACCTCAGACTCCGGTTTTGGACGAGTCAGGAACAGTGTGTTAGTTTTCACTTGTTACATGCATAGTTTTAGAATAAACTTCTGTGTTTACAGGAAACATGCAGTTAATGTTAGGTAGCAAAAAAACGTGGTAACTGTTGGCAAAAAAAGAACAGAGTTTGGGCCAAAAAACTATGTGAGTGCAAGACTACTGATGTAGTTAATGTAGCCATAAAAATGTCTGTCATCAGTTTTTATCACTGCCATTAAAATGTTTCAGTCATGGCAAACTGAACCTACCCACAAATTGCTATACAGTCGCAGTTTTAAACACGTTTGTTGTGGATCGGAACAAAACAACATGGTGAGGGTTAGGTAAAGATCATGGTTTTGGTTAAAATAAGTCAAAGTTCTGACTTGGTTTCACATGGGCCACGAACTGGAGAATCCAGGTGGAAATTCCTTTGATTGTTTGGTCCATCTATCCACTCCAGCCACCTCCATTGACAGACTTTGTCACTCTTTATACTTTGTCACCCGACTCCCTTTTTCACGCCTGTCATAATTGCAACGGCCACAAGAGTTCACCATCTAATGGTTTAGAACCTCTCTCAGCCTATCAAGCCAATTAGGCCATTTAATCGATTGAAAGGGGTGGTCGGAAAGTGTTTTTTTTTATCTGTCTTCCCCCTTTAAATAAGACTACAGCTGTTTAGACACTTAGACACACTGTACATAATGTGATGCATGCCGAATCCTTAAACCTCATCTATTCTGAGTTTTTTTTCCATTGATAAAACAGGTGTGACAACTTCTCACCAGCACCGATCCAAGCAGAATCATAGTTAATAATATTCTACAGCTGACTAATACATCTTGAAAAGCTGAATGTGGGGGTTGTGCTGGGGTTGCTTTCGTTTTGTTGCGGTAGTTCTGGCCAGCCATATTTTTCAGTATCATCACCGACAGTAAAAGCAAAGCTATTAAAATCAAAGTCATTTTTAGTATTCTGGCTCCAAATACTTGACAGAGGTGTTTTCCAAGTCCCTAAATCTGCATTCTTCATTTTGCACATTGCAATTTAGGGATGTCACAATAAACCTTTTTTTGGCAGGTAAATTAAAATGATTGATGGTTCAGGTTCAATGAGGAAACTGACATGTTTCTCCAGAGTGTCTCAAGGTCTGTGGTCCACATATTAGTAAAAGCCAAGGAAGTGAGCTTTTATTATAAATACTGGAAACACGTCCTTTAAACGTCTTTGCTAATTTATCAACTCTGTCAGCAGCTCCTATAAACACTTGAAATTCCAATTCAAATATTTTGTTGTATGTATCTGGCCAAGGTGTTCAGGACTGCTAAATGAGCTTCTTCTAATATTACATGACATTGACTGCAAAGTAGAAAAAAAATCCCCATTGTTTTTAGGCCTGAGCGAGGAGTACTTTGTCCAATTATTGTGAGCCACCTGTTGGATTTTAAACAACAGAATAGCGAAATGTCAGGACCAATCTTTTACACAGTACATGACCATGTGCAGCTCCAACAAGAGCTTTAAATTGTCAGCAGGATGGATCACTTTTGGCTGCAGCTCTAATATGTAGCAGTCCATGAAAACAAAGCATTTTTCCTAATGAAGTTGCTGCTTAAATGATAGACATATCATGCTACATGCTGTTATAAAAATACAAGTAGTTTTAAACACACAGAGGCATAGGGGATATACCCCCTCCTTGTGAATTGTGGGCTAGAGTTGTTTGAGGAAACACTGCCCCCTTGTGGGGGAAATGTATATTTTATATGTTCATCAGACAGAAACATGCCAAAGAGTTTATTTGCAAAAACAGATAAAAGCCATACTTAACATGAATACTGTACACTTCAAATATCTTATTAAAACAACCCAACATTAGACTCATATTCCCTGATATGTCTGTCTTTGCAAATTAACTTACCAGCTTTCATTTAATAGCAGAAGCAGATTTAATTTGATGTCTAATTTATATAGTATGTACAAATAGTGTAACACACAGCTATAATATCTTGAAATCAACTTTTATTAGAATTTGGTTCATATTTGCCATATATGAACATATTGGGTCTCATCAATATACAAACAAATTCTCTATTATTTATGTTCATATCCACTATTTGTTCTTATTTTGTTAAAAAACATTGATATCTGGACATAAAAACGTTTTGTTAATTTTGATCTTCTCTTTGAAAAGACAACATTTCTCTTACCAACACAGTTCAATTCTTTGGGGTGTGCCAGAGTATTTGCACAAGGCACAACAACTGCCCTTATATAGTGTTTAGGAGACATTACCTTTACTAATAAACTATTTTAACACAATGGGATTTATCATTCAGCACACCTGGAAAAACAGATTTGAATGGTTCAGAATGTGCGTCAGTTTGTTTATATTTTCTCTTCAAATCTAAATGAGATGTATCCATGCCTTTTGGCAGTACCCTCCTACATATCTGTACAAATCTTTCACTGAAGACTGGCTGTAAATTCACAAAAGAAATAGTGCGACACTAAGGGCCTCATGCAGCAACATTCTCTTATATTTTCTCTTAATCTGTTAACAAGGCACAAAAACATTAGAAATTGAGGTCAGTAACTAGCCAAGAATGTAAACTTTTACACTTCGTCTATGACTTTGACCCTTATCCTTTAAAATGGCACCTATGTGGCATAACCTCGCAGCAAAAATGATGCCATTTCGGTTGCCATTTGCAGGGGTATGATTTTCCAGAGCTAACACACTCGTATGAGGTTATGGTCCTTTGACAGCTTGGCTCACATGTGGCTTTAACATGTGTGAGGCATTTCTTTGACAGCTACACTACCCAGCCCTCTGGACACTGAAAACAAAGGCCAGGCTTTGTTGAAAGGATCTAGCATGTGTCTGTGTTGTGTGAGGCTGAGCTCACGTGAGGAGTTAAAATCAAAAGCTGAGCATATGTTAAATGTCAGTGTTGGCCCGCAGCTTCTGACTGAGCAAACAAATTACTGAAGACGTTGACTTACATCCAGACCCAGGGGAATGTAATTAACATGTTTCCTACTCTGTTAAATGATGCTGAGCTGTGAATTTTTAATGCCATTCTCATCTACGTGTGATTGACAGGAAACGCTGCAGTTTGTTTGGGAGCAGTTTAATTTCACACAGATGTTGAATATGATGGTCTGAAGAAGATGTAAATGAGATTGGAAAAGCATCCATCCAGCTAGGGAACATTTCAAACAATTATCCATCAGTCATACGGTAAAACATGAGTGCATGTGTGATAACAGGTCCTCTGCCAAATGCAGACACAGATTTCGATGTACGGTGTGTTAAGATTGGCTGGGCTGATCCGTTTGTTAAATGCTGGCAGACTTGGTCACAGAGAGCAGTCTGAGGGCTTCATGTGTACTTTTTATTCATTTATAACATGCAAAATATGAATGAAAATAAAGAAATGACAAAGCACATGGAAGGTAAAACATATTAGGCTCTTAATAGTGATTTAAGTTCAAGATGTCTGACCATGCTGGAGTTTCTGCACATTTAAGCAAATTTACAATAAATCGGATATTGCAGTTCAGTATGAGAATCTACTTGTAATTAATATTTGCAGAAAATTTTTGCAACAGTGGCATGGCATTCAGTCAGACTTCCAAATATTTGGACACTTTTTTTCCCTTAAATTTTCTTACATTCAAGCGCAACTTTTTAAGTACATATTTTTAATATACATTTTTTAATATCTTTAAATATTTTTTATATTCTATTTTGTCATTATATTTGTACTTGCACAAAAACTTATCAGAGTTATAAGATCATTTTCCTATTAATTTAAAAAAAGGGCAAATATTTTTTTCTCCAGTAAATATATTACTTCCATACACTTTTACTCTCCAACCAATTCAAACTACACACACACTTTACTGCATTTTTAAGTGAACTCAGGTTAAGTATTAACATATTTTTTTCCTTCTTTCCGCATTCATCCTTATGATAAGTTTTGTCTTATGTTATTTTAATCGGTTGCTTCTAAAAACAACCTGGCCAACCATCTTTTGTCATCTAATTTATTCATACCTGCTACAACAGCATAGCCTGTCTATGCACTGCTGTTGGAGGCTTACTCTTACTGTAATATGTAGAGCTGCAAAGCCATACAAGATATGTCATTTACAAGAAAATGGTAGAAATATGTAAAACTACCCGAATGATCCTTTGGTGTGTAATGCAGCATGTATTGAGGATGATTAAAAGTGCATTTGGTTCAACCAGCAACACAAAAATCAAGACAAAAAGGTTTTGTTTCAATTACATGTTATTAATGTGTGCTGAATGATAACATTGCTCTATGTACTTTGACATTACATATTTTAATCATGATGTTGATGACACATCTCATAATTTGTGTTTATCTACCCCCCAGTTCCTAAATCGGTTCAACTCCAGCACTTGATGGCTCCCTCAGAAAGAGACAGTCAGCCTCTTCTTCATGTAAAGAAAAGCAAGGTACGTAGCTCCTCCTAGAACGCCTATCAGAAGAGTGGTGCCGAGAATAACCGGTGCGTTCTTCCTGGCCACGCGGAACGCCACCGGCAGGACTGCAGAGATCAGGATGTTGTTGACATGTCCCAGCACTCTCCTGAAGGCCGGGCGCTCCACCACACGCTCGTAGTATGTTTCCAGGTTCACACGGTTACCGTTGCCCCAGAAGCGGCGGGAGAGGCCGAGGAACTTGAGGCGGTGTAAGGTGACTGCCAGGGAGACGTCGGCCATGCTGAAGAAATCACCACACAGCCAGGGCTGACTGCCTTCTTCTACAAGAGATAATGAGTATGTAAGATCAACAGAAAACATGACATTTAAAATGCTAATATCAGATTTTGACTGTGCTGCAAGAACCACCACTGTCATGTGTTATTTACAGTCATAAAAATGTGTCTTTATTGTGTGTTTGTAAGGTGGCAAGTTGTGTACCTGGTGTTTCTTCAACCCTCCTCTGTAGCTCTGTCTCCACCTGGTCCATCACACTCTCCAGTTCATCCAGAAGCTTCTTCAGGTACTTCATGTTGTCATGGTCAAACAACTTGGACTGCAGAAACATTTGCATAACTAATACATTAGCTCTCATTAACTTGTGATATACATTGTGGACAGAAAATAATGCCAATCTAGAACAAATGAGAGTCATTTAGCCTTAATTTGATACTTTTATGGGTAAATTATTTTGACATTTTTTTTGCCATAAAACCTTTATGCATCTGCATACATGTAGTGAACGATTTAAAAAACGTTTTTTTTTTTTTTTAATTATTATTTACAGACAGGTATCTGTTTTCATGGGTGTCATGGTGACTATTTGTAGTATTTAAATTATTATAATACATTATTATACATTTAAGATTGTGATTTAAAGGCAGCATAACCACACATACAGGACTCCAAATTGGCAGCTAACATTTGCTTGCTAAGCTAGTTAGCTTTAGCGGGGGTTTAGTCTAGATGCTTTCCATCATGACTAGGTTTAGCTACTGTCTTGTTTTATTTTTGAGTT
Source organism: Serranus cabrilla (assembly GCA_903364295.1). Classification (NCBI taxonomy): domain Eukaryota; kingdom Metazoa; phylum Chordata; class Actinopteri; order Perciformes; family Serranidae; genus Serranus; species Serranus cabrilla. The sequence goes on along the minus strand of CAFUXE010000293.1, from coordinate 195,339 downwards.
AAGAACAAACTGAATTGCCAAGATGTTGGTTCACCACCATGGATATGTTTTCATTTACAGAAAACAACATATCTAGAAGAAAATATGTAAGTAGATTTTGTTTTAGCTTTTGCTAAGACTAGTTCGAGCTATCGTATGTAACTAGCTAGCTAGTTAGTTAGCCTTCTTGCTTTAGCTGTTGTTGTTGTTGTTGATTTAGACCAAAACTGTGCTCAAGGGTGCATACTAACTTACTATGAGTACTGAGAATTGTGTAAAATTCCCGATGTTGTGTGGTTGAACCACATAATATGTGTCTTTTGAATATGCAAGAAATGCCTGGATGTACTAGATTAGCAAGAGCTTGAGACGTAAACACACCTAGACACACTCATCTACTCCTAAATGCAATACGGCTCTTCAGACTTCAAGGCAAACTGCTTAAATAACTAACTGGTTGGATAAATGATGCTAAGGTACAGTGAAGAGGAAAACCGCAGGGGGTCACATATACTATAATCAGTTTTGAATACTAAAAAATGTTTAATCTTACTTAGAATAATGCAATGGAAATAATGGAAAATATTATAGAGTACACACTGATTTATTACAAACTATT
>CAFUXE010000293.1:181585-194260 GCA_903364295.1 Serranus cabrilla | reverse complement strand
TTAGCCTTCATTTTATACTTTTATGGGTAAATTATTTTTGACATTTTTTTGCCATAAAACCTTAATGCATCTGCAAACATGTTGTGAATGATAAAAAAAAAAAAAAACGTTTTTTTATTTTATTTATTATTATATATTATTTGCCATGTATCTGTTTTCAAGGTGTCATGGTGGCTATTAGTAGTATTTAAATTAACATAATACATTATTATACATTTGAGATTGTGATTTAATGGCAGCATAGCCACACATAAACAAAGGACTCCAAATTGGCAGCTAACATTTTCTTGCTAAGCTAGTTAGCTTTAGCGGGGGTTTAGTTTAGATGCTTTCCATCATGACTAGGTTTAGCTGCTGTCTCTTTTATTTTTGAGTAAGAACAAACTGAATGGCCAAGATGTTGGTTCACCACCATGGATATGTTTTCATTTACAGAAAACAAGATATCTAGAAGAAAATATGTAAGTAGATTTTGTTTTAGCTTTTGCTAAGGCTAGTTTGAGCTATCGTATGTAACTAGCTAGCTAGTTAGTTAGCCTTCTTGTTTTAGCTGTCGTTGTTGTTGATTTAGACCAAAACTGTGCTCAAGGGTGCATACTAACTTACTATGCGAACTAAGAATTGTGTAAAATTACCTATGTTGTGTGTTTGAACCACATAAAATATGTGGCTTTTGAATATGCAAGAAATGCCTGGATGTACTAGATTAGCAAGAGCTTGAGACGTAAACACACCTAGACACACTCATCCACTCCTAAATGCAATGCGGCTCTTCAGACTTCAAGGCTGCTACTGCTAAAATAACTAACTGGTTGGATAAATGATGCTAAGGTACAGTGAAGAGGAAAAGCGCAGGGGGTCACATATACTATAATTAGTTTTGAATACTAAAAAACATTTTAATCTTCCTTAGAATAATGCTGGAAAATATTATAGAGCACACCCTGATTTACATTTGTTCCAAACTATTTTCTTTTAAGATATCTCGGATATTAGACATTTTAATTAATCTTTAATTAAGTAGGTGGTGTGCAGGGCATACAGATTGAGTATATAGTATGCCAGGCATTAGTATATTCAAACAACCATGTGGTTAGTTGCTGCATTTTGGCTCTGTAGGACAGAAATAGTTCTTGGAGAGAAGTGCCAAGGTTCAGTGTGAATTACATAAAAACAATAGTTTTGCTTACTTAGCACTCTGCTAACTAAAATACTTGAATAACTTACTTTCAAGCGCCTCTGTTTTGCTATGTAAGCATCTTTAAGCTCTGGGTTCTGCTCTGCCAGTTTCTTCAGCTCAGTCTGTGTGTTTCCGATCTGTGCTGTCACACAAAAACACAACATCATGTTAGAGACAATGCATTATACCGTGATTTTCAACATTGAAATGAATCCACATTAGGTAACAGCATGTGTCCTTTTTAAGCAACACCTGTCTCTGATAAAAAGACAGTTTCATATTAACTGTAAAAATGAAACATGCAGGCAGAATGAAATATGTCCAACTAAAGACAAACTGTAATGTTTAGATTGAGCTGTATAAAAATACCCAAATGTCTTACTTCTTATACACGTAGCAGCATATGCTGGTATGTGAGAGTCCACTGTGATCTCAGGGTGGAGGATGCAGCCGTGAGTGTAGGCATCCATCTGTAGTGAGTCCAGCAGCTCTCTGTAGTGCTGCACTCTGAGATAGTATGCACTGCCCTCTTCAGGGATCAGCTTGGGGGTTCCTTCTGGAGACAAACAAAAGTCATGAAATGGAAGCAGGAATGCTGTGTGTCCTCACAAATTATTTCAGACGGGAATCAAAGTGGTTTTACACAAGGCAAGCTTGTTTGTGGGAGATATACAAGGGTTAGGAGAACTTATGTTAACAGGTGGTATATAAAAACGTCATTAAAATCAACTTTAATAGCTCCATGCTTACCAGATTTCTTCTTTTAAGGCGACTTGATGAGACTCTTAGAACAAAGCTATCATGGATCAGTGCAAACCAAGAGAAAATAGAAAAGTAAAATAAAGAAATGAATAAATGGATGGAAAAAAACAAGGCACAATTCAAAATATACAGCAAATTAAAAACAAATCTATTTAATGTAAAACTAAAATTCAAATAAAAAAAGCTGAAAAGGGGAATTAAAAAGAGGAAATAAAAGCTTGAAAAGGGAACAAGGCTGAATGGAGTCAGTCCTTCTATAATGAATGTAAACAGTCCCCACAGTGTCTTTATTTAGTCTCACCATCATTGAACCTCTGCTCCAGGTAGTCCATGATCTGTGTGGGGTCACAGATGATGTTTTCATCGTGGACGAGGACCGGCACCTCACCAGTGGGGTTCAGATGCATGAACCAGGGCTCGTTGTGTTCACTGAGCGGCAGGCTCACATCATACTCCTCACAGCGCAAACCTTTCTCTGCTATGGCCAGACGCACCTGCAAAACAACAAATCGTGCTTTACCTACAAATAATTTTTAATAATTACATTTTTATTTCTGAATCAAAGACATGCAGTGTCATAGTGTCCTGTTCCTACACCCTTTGCTCTTGTTAATTAACAGCAAACCAGTTCACAATACGACTGCAATCTTTACTTCAACAAGCCTTCCTTAAACGGACAGTTCACCCTTAAATCAAAAATGTATACTTTTTTTCACTGTACTGAAATAACTGGTAGGATAAATGTTCAATTTAGATAGTTTTGATGAGAGTTAAGTATTGTACATATCAGCTGTAGAAGTGTATGTAGCCTATAGAAGTACTATAAATGTATATAGTATGTATATTACTACTATAAAGGTATGTAGTATATGTACAGAAGTGTGACAGATGTATATAGATTTCTGAATGTGTACTTGTCTTAGAAGATAAAAAATAAATAAATAAATCTAGTACTCCTTGGCTTTAACAGACAAACAAATAGCAAACAGGCCATTTTTAAAAGGGATAATACAGATAAATGAGATCTGAGATTTATTTTCCATTTTTTCAACAGAGATTGTATATTCTAAAAAAATTACAAACTATGATGATCACTTCTGTGATGAAAAACAAGAGTAATGGCAGTGTCCCCAAGTAACTAGGACGTCTAAATATCTACTGTCTTCCTGACAAGCATTATAACGCCAAAGACTAGATATCTGCTGAGGAGCTGTCCACTGCTGTGGTGCTGAAACGTAAAGACTCACCTTCTGAGAATTGAAAGACTGCGTCCAGTGATAAAGCGTTAATTTAGATTCGCTTTGCTTCGCGACTGCAGCACATTCCTGGTGTACATCCTGCTCCGGGTCCGCCTCTATAAGAGCTGTTTTCTCATCCAGAGAGTCAGGGCTGTTTTCGGACGCCATTTTATCTGTTAGTATGTTAGGGGACAAGTGAGGACAGCACACCATGTCACAGCCTGCAAAATGCGCCCCCTACTGGCTCGGAGTGGGACATTAATTCGCTCTCTCATTCTGATAGGATTTCAAACAAACTGTTAAAAAGATACTTTTATTCGTCGTCGTCGTCGTCGTCGTCGTCGTCGTCTTTCCTATCTTCTCCTCTTTCTCCTTTTCGTTGACGCCGTTTCGTTGCTGCTTTATAGGAAAATTATTTGGCAGAAATATTGAGTAGTTGGGTACAAAATTCGTCTTCGTAATTAAATTAAAAGGGTTTATTTTCCATTTAAATGTTTGTAATACATGTATTTTGTATCGAGTATTCTTGCACTTTTAGTGGACTAGAAGAAGAGACAATATTTAATTTATTGTCTCTGTACGTTTACCTGAATATTTTATGTGGAAGTTTAACATTTAATTGAATTATACTTTTTTTATTGAGAAGAGATCAATTTCGTAATATGGCACCATGATACGTTTTTTTTTTTTAAATTGATCCTTGATACTTAATATTGAATAATCTTTGAATTGTTCTTAATTGTTATTCATTTTTATTTTTTTATTACTTTGGCATGGGAGTAGTTGTACAGTAGGCTTTATTTTTACCTATATGCCATTCAAATTGTAATGTGCTTTTTCCCCCACATTACTACACCTCTCAATAATTCTTCCAGATATGCAATACATGCGTTTAGACAGCAGAGGTCGCTGTCATCTATTCATTTACTGTCAACGCTGATGCTGGTCAGCACAAGCTGTTTCTGGTCAGCCCTGATCCAAACAGTGGCAATATTAATAAAGGCCACCAGTGTCACGTAAGGTTATATTTTTCTTAATTGTATGTCAGTTGTAAAGAGGGAATGGCCTTCCTGCCTCTGACTCAAGTATTTAAGATTTTCTTCTACACTTAAATGGAGTCAGTTTAAAGTTATATTGACCTTTGCATTTTTTACCAAATACACTTTTTGCACCGACTTAGTGCAAACAAACTGTGTTTTAGCTGGAATATATAACGATAAAATATGAGCACTGACAAAAAGAAAAACATCAAGCATAAAGTTAACAATTTAATAATAATGTAGATGATCTCTGAGATTTAATAGAGCAATTTATATAGTTTATTAGGCTCACCATCGCTTATTATAGCGTAATACTATAACGCTGTGGGTATTATGAGAAATTGTAATATGGATAATTGGACTAAAGCGCGTCTTTCAGATGGTGTAGGTAAAGAGGTGCCTTATTTTAGGGGTGGGTTGAGGCTCCTCACTGAGGGAGAGAGAGAGAAAAGTGGGAGGTCCCTGTGACGTGACGTTGCGATTGGCCCAGTGTCTTTCCTCAGCAGGGACTCGACGCCTCTCTCTCTCCCTCTGTGATCAGTGGGTGAGAGGGGGGAGACGAGCAACACACAACGGAGAAACCCGGCGTGCGCCTCCGGTAAATGACGCCCACCATTCATACCTTTACACTTACCGTTACGCATGCCTTTTGTATTGCATGTCAGTGTCTGGAAGTGCCAGTCCACTATCCTCACCCTGCTATTTTCTGTTCCTCTAGTCATCATCTTGTTGGCTCATCCTTTCATCACACCACCGGTCCTGGATCCCCCAACCACGGTCCTGGAGACGCCTGAGTCTGCAGCAGCGCACGATCTGCTTTATTTCCAGCCTATATCTGAATGACGGGCGGAAGGTTTGACTTCGACGACGGTGGCACTTACTGCGGGGGGTGGGAGGATGGCAAAGCCCACGGACACGGCATCTGCACCGGACCCAAGGGCCAGGGCGAATACGCCGGGTCCTGGTCGCACGGCTTTGAGATAGTAGGGGTGTACACCTGGCCCAGCGGGAATACCTACAAGGGCTACTGGTCCCAGGGGAAGCGGCATGGGCTCGGTGTGGAGAATAAAGGCAAGTGGATGTACCGCGGCGAGTGGAGTCACGGTTTTAAGGGTCGGTACGGTATCCGGCAGAGCCACAACACACCTGCTAGATACGACGGTACCTGGAGCAACGGGCTGCAGGATGGATATGGGATCGAAACCTACGGCGATGGCGGTAAGAAAGCCCAAATATGGCCAAATGTTTGTTCAACGTGTGTGTCACTTTAACAGCTGCTGCTGTTATGTAGCCTGTGTGTGTGAGAGGATGCTCGAACTCAAACTGAGGGAGGCTAATGGAAATGTGCATGAATCTCCATCTGATATGATCCGAGTTGAAGCTGATATTGCGCACTGCGCACCGCGGTCAAGCGCATCATCGTTTACCCCGCAAAACACCACAACTTATCACCTCCCGTGATGTTAACTTGCTGGATACAGTTTAAGATAATGGCTCCTCTCTTATTCCAATGCACGTCTCTTTTGGCAACTACCGGTTGCTCCTCATATGACAGTGGGAGGAGAGTGACTCCTGTTGCCAACTCAGTGGCACTATGCCCCGGCTAGAAGGAGTTTGGAAATCAAAGCAAATCAGTGTGTTGGGAGCAAATTAAAGCCAGACTATCACCTGCTGCTATATCATTTTCACATTAAACTGCAATAAAACACCTCCTTAGGTGTATGTTTTGTTTAAATGCCTGCAAATAAATATCAGGTTTTTGGAAAAGTGCTACTTTTCCATATGATTTAAGCCATTCTGCAGGTGTCAAGACATTTAAAGTTGGATAAAACTAGAGAAAAGGCTTTTACTTATTTGATGCATTTTGCAATTTCTACAAAAATACTCAAATATATCATCCATGTCTGCATTCAACACAGGACACACTTTTGAACTTTGGCTGAAAGTGAGAGGTCAGCCCCTCTCAGAGATTTGATCTCACTAATCAGCCACATGCTCACAGATTGTCCCGACCCCAGTGTGATCAGACAGGAAACACCCGGACAAACCCACAAACACAAGGGCTCAGCTTTCAAAAAAATGCAGAAAGCCTTATTAAAAAATTCTTGTTATAAAACATGGAAGTTGTCAGGCGATTTGTGAGCATCATCTCCACTAACGGAGGCCGTATGGTGCAGAGTAAATGCCTCACATATGATGGTTGCAGAGGGCTGGGCTCGGGAAATCAGCTGATCCTAGAGGATCTACAGAACATCTGGCTGTCTGACCCTGCAACATCCTGATAACTTGATCTGCAGGGTCACCGATTTGAACTGCAGCGCAGAGCCAGCCTGTTAATCTCACACTGTTTATCCATCTAAATTCCTGCCGGGGCTAGTATATCATTTTCTGTTTGAGTCTCACCATTATGGCATATTTAATTGTATTGGTCAATGAGAATGGAGTTTTGGCTTGAGAAGCCTTTCTTAATATTAGGATCAGAATTGTAATATGATGCTCTGAAGAAGCTACAGTAGGACAGCACATGCTCATTGGGCTCAGCAGCACCAAATGGGATTAATGAAGAATTCCTCTCATTATATGTGACTCATAGCAATTCCCTGTCGTCAGAGACAAACGGATGGTGGCGAATGTGCCTACTGTCAGTGGGGGAGTTATTGGCCGCCTGAAAATAGGCTCCTAGCTGAGTGATTCACATTCATCCCAAGTGATCCTCAGTATCAGTACCTTAATCAAATCTCTGTGATTGAGTTAGTTATGCTCACAGTCCCAGATCTGAGGGGAAGGAGAGAAAACATTTCATTAGCTGACATACTCTGCACCCCTACAGCTCCTAAGGCTCCTCTGTGCTCCCATATGTAACGCTGTTTCAAGGATTTAGTGCTGATAGAGAGAATATCTGGCCAGAAAAATGCAGAGGAAACAGATAAACCCGTCTGTGACTGTCACCACAAGTACCAAAATAAATCCAAACTCACTGTATCTGTGAAGGTAAACGTCACCCCAGTATGACTTAAAAGCATTCTCAAAGTAGGTTAAGCTATTCAGACATGCACATCTTCAAATAATCTGCTGTTCTCATCAGTGTTGGTGCAAACACTCCCCTGAAGGACTCGTCCAGAGGAGCACTTTAAATTGTTTTCTAGATAGTTTGTGGAAATCCCACACTGCAGACATTTTCTAAGCCTGTACACTATTTCAATTGATTTAGATAAAAGGCAGCCCCTTTTTTGGAAGTGGGCCCGGTGAGACAAACAGACTGTACACACACACACACACACAAGCAGCTTTGCTTCTTATCATCATTATGAGACCACTTCTGATTGTGCTTTATCAAACCAGCCAATGCTATCTGTCTCTCTTTGGAATTGATGAGTAATAGAGTTTCTCAGAGAGCGGGGCCAATTTAATTTGCCCAAATAGTGCTATTAAACATTCTGTGAATAGAAATAGAAAATACGATTAAAAAAAAAATACTGAGTTACAGTTGAAAACTCTTTTAGAAGCACTAATTTAGAAAGGGAGTAACCGTTTTCAAAAATATTAGTAAAATTAGGGATAGACGATGTACAGTACATCGGGCACACAAATGGTCAGCTGACATCGGAACACGTATATTATGATTTAATTTACTAGAAAATGAATTATAGCTAATAAATGATCAGCTGATAATACAAAGCCAAATTGATTTTACAAGCCAAGCGTCTAAACGTGGTGGTATGCACCTTTAAGGCTGGTTTGCAACCCACCAATGCACACATATTTAGTATAAATTAACATGTAACAAAGTATTTAAGTTAAATTTATAGGCAAAATGCTTTATAAAAGCCATAGCATGTTTGTTTTTTATGTTCTTCAGTAGAAAAAAATAATGTAACACGTGGAGGGTCAAAACTGTTCTTTATTTTGTTCACAGTGGTGATATCAGTGAGCTGTGGAATATTAAATCATCCATTTTTTCCTTTCTTACCCATCAGTTGTGTATAAATGACAGGTTATGAACCAAAAATGTGAACTTATAATGTAAATATTGATTACCAGTAATGGCTAAAACATCCATATTGTGCATCCTATCTTAAATATCATTTTAAAACACTAGATAATGTTAAAAGTGTCATGACATTTTTACACCCCTGTGGCTTTTTCTTTTATACTGTGTTGCATTGTTTAATCCTGTTGATCATGTGGTTTCCAACATGAGGTCAGAGTCCCCCAGAGGGGTCACAAGATGACATGCAGACAACACAGGAAAAATATGGATAATACAGATTTTCTTCTGAACATCTCTAATATTTTCTTTTATAATTCGTTTACTTGGTAGAACTGGATAGTTTGACCTCTAAAAATATTCACATGGAACAGTTTGAGGAGGAAAACTCACTCTTTTCAGTTGAACTAATCACAACTCATTGACATATAGGACATTTTTTTTATTTAAATTGGCCATAAAGTAAAAAGTTATGGAGCCACTGGGATCTGATGTATTTAGTATTTTTGACTAATCTGGTTCTCTGACCCATGTCTCCTGTTTCCTCAGGTACCTATCAAGGCCAGTGGATGGGTGGGATGAGACATGGCTACGGCGTGCGTCAGAGTGTTCCCTACGGCATGGCCACCGTTATCCGCTCCCCTCTCCGCACATCTCTGGCCTCGCTGCGCTCCGAGCAGAGCAACGGCACGGTGCTCCAGGACCTCTCCTCCCCTGCAGACACGCCGACAGGCAGCCGCGGCGGCTTCGTCCTTAACTTCCACTCAGACAGCGAGGTCGTCACCGGCAAGAAGAAGGGCCTGTTCCGCCGGGGCTCGCTCTTTGGCAGCCTTCGACAGTTGCGCAAGTCTGACTCTCGGACCTCAATCTCCAGCAAGCGCAGCTCTGCTCGCAGCGACGCTGCCATGAGCCGCATCAGCTCCAGTGATGCCAACTCTACCATATCTATCGGAGATGGCGAGCTGCCAGATGAGGACCTACCTCTAGAGGACCATGTGGATGCCACCACGACCGAGACCTACATGGGCGAGTGGAAGAACGACAAGCGCAATGGATTTGGTGTTTCAGAGAGATCCAACGGGATGAAGTATGAGGGAGAATGGCTTAACAACAAGCGCCATGGTTATGGGTGCACAGTTTTCCCAGATGGCACCAAAGAAGAAGGGAAGTACAAAAATAACGTGCTGGTGCGTGGAATAAGGAAGCAGTTGATTCCGCTTAAGAACCCCAAAACCAAAGAGAAGGTGGATCGGGCTGTGGAGGCGGCACAGAGGGCTGCAGCCATCGCCAGGAGTAAAGTGGAAATAGCAGCTTCCAGGTACTGTGTTCATGTGTGTGTGTGTGTCCATTCACGCTTCTGTGTGTGCATGTGGGTGTATACTGTGTAAACACAAGAAAGACAGGGCGAACATCCTCAGGAGTTTATTGTCACCAGTAAAGAGTCAGAGCAGCGGCCGGTTTGACAAATATCTGCTGGTCTGATTGAAGGCTCGGTCCTGTGTAAGTGGAGTCCCATGACAACAGCTCCGACCTTTATACATCATCAGCAGTCAAGGCTTTTGTGAAGCCAGTGTGATCATCCCTGGAAAAGGTTCTGTTTCTATTCTCTGCCCATATCTTTCATTCCCAGGGAGAGCAGTCAGGCATCTTGTGTGTGTGTGTGTGTGTGAGAGAGAGAGAGATTGTACCTGCGAGTTCCTGCGTGTGAGCAGTATAGCCATACCTGCGCCGCCGCCAAGTGCGTCTCGTGTGCCCAATAACGATACCTGCTCCTCCTGCCAACTATTGCTCTGATGTGGCATCTGCTCTTTAACAGGTGGATGAGATGTGACCTTTTCATTTAAAGCCTCCCTCCTACTGGGACACAGTTCAGCGTACGCAGCATCGCTTTGACATCCTCTGGTTTCATAGCATCAGGGAATCATTAGAGTGAAGACCGTGAGGATGTGTACAAGCTGTGAAAAGGTCTCTGTGCAATCACAAGTGTTTTGATTTTTTTTCTTTCTCTCCAGAGGTGCACATGAATTTGCATGTATGCACCAACAAGAACTTATAATACACAAAAGCAAAGACATGTTTATTATATTTCTGTCTCACACTTATGGTCACACACAAATCATTTTTGTGTTCGGTTTCAAAACAATTAGTTCGTCAATCAAATAATTAAAAGAAACATAATGAACTTTAATCAGTTAATTAGTTCAATTAGTCTTTTATCCTGCTGGGCACAGCTTCACAATGTTTTCCCATTTTATATAATTACACAAGATTGAGGTTTTGTTCACACTGCCAGCGCAAATTGGCAAATCCAGATTATAACCAGATTGATTTTGGAAAGTCTGGACAGCCAAAACCACATGAAATGGAATTTTTACAAATCGGCTCCAAACCCAATTTGAGCGTGGTTTGATATACATTTTAAATTGCAATATGATTTCTCTAGAAATATCTCAGTCTGGATGCTCTGGCCACTCAAATCAGATGTCTTTTGCGTCACTCTGATCACAACACACATAAAGATTAGATCCAGGCCGATATGGGATTTTTGGAGGCCGATGCAATACTGATTTTAGAGGGGAAAATTCATCGACAACCGATATGGTGGCCGATAGAGTAATTTTTTTTTTAGCTGGATTGTGCACTGATTTTTCACCACTCTGCAAATACACCCAGAGAGCTACTTTCTCAAACATAAAACTTTATATGACACTGCTATACATTATTATTCCAGTGTTACCACCTGGTGTATGAATGGGTATGAATGATCGGTGTGGTCGCAGAGGCCGTAGGCGTGAAATGGCGAGTGAATGAGTGAATGAATATTGGACACAATGTGAAGCGCTTTGGGTGCCTTTTATAAATGATAACTGAGAAAATAAAGAATAAATAAGAATAAAATAAATAGCTAAATAAACATAGTTATTGTTCCGTGTAAGCCAATTGCTGACTGTTTAAAAAAACATTTTTAAAAAATCTCACCAAGCAACGTTTTCTTCATTATATATTGTGTAGGAAAAGTTTTCATAACAGCACATATAGGACAGGATAAACACGGATACTGCCTTTTATAGGCCTGTATTGGCCCATAATATCTGTCAACCACTATGCCGGGCTCTAATAAAGATACCAATAGAGAACTTAATTTTATGCCTTTTTTTGTACTTCCTCCACACTTTTGAACATTTTGGTGGCATCTCGATACGCTGAACTACCAACTCAGTCAAATCACAGTCGTTATGTCGTTAAAATAGAAGAATGCTTGGGATGATTGCCTGCATGCAAAACCATACAAAAAGTAATTTATTCTAGATCTCTGTACAAAAAAAGATTGAATGCAAGTATCATTTATATGGAGAGTTTTAAATACTACTTGGTTATATCAGTTTAAACCCTAAAGATGCTGAGTACTGAGACCCACCCTAGCTGGATGGCAGAACCATAACAGTTGGAGGATCCATCCTCTGGGCACCATGAATATCTGCACCAAATCTAAAGGCAATCCATCCAATAGTTGTTGAGATAGTTTAATATCAAATAAATTAAAAAGTACTGTTCAGACCAGCTAAGCATAAAAAATATATTGTGCTCTGGTAGTAAATTATTGGACTAAATGATTAACAAATATGTTTTAACAGATAAAATCAAATCCACACTGAGTATTATGGAGGAAATGAATAAGAGTCTTTTGACTCAGGGCTGAACCAAACCATCTGCAGTAATAGCAGACTCTATGAATAGCCAGCTTTGTTATAATATCCAGACATTCTTTTAAAATATAATAATTCCACTCTAGCGAGCGGGGAGAGACTCTGCTGTATGCTGCAGATTTCCAGGATATAAGATAAAGATTACATAAGGTGGATTTAACATGCATAATATCCAAACTCCTGCATACTGTTTGTTCCACAGATAAGACCCGTGATATTATTAGTCTGGGTCTGTGTCAGCGAAGGCCACTGAGGTTATTATTAATGTACCGGGGGAAAAAAATAGAAAAATGGATAATGTGTTGAAAGAAAGAAAGAAAAAGCACTTTGATTTTCTCTTTGGCTGTGCATTAGTGTAACGATTTACAGCCGAAGGAAAGACGTGACCTGATGCATGGCGCTAAAGCAACGACAGTAAAAGCATTCGAGCTGATACAAAGTGTTTATGGCAGCAAACAAGGTTCCCTGTACTGTAGTAAGTGATCAAATTACTGCTTGGTACGCGCCGCTGGAAATCTCAAAACAAGCCCTTCGGTTCCCCTGACTGAAATCTTTTTAAGGCTGTATTTGTGTTATAAACAGCTAGAACGGCAGACTGTGACGGCTGTGTGTAAGCAGGTTATGTAAGTCTCATTATACAGTGCATGGCAAAAAGATGCACTCGTATCGATCCAGTTCTAGTCATGTGACTCGCTGTCTTTGAATGTGGAGCGTTCCCGGTGGATCCACGGTGGAGGGGGGGGGGGCAGAAAGAGGAGGA
>CAFUXE010000293.1:146077-175858 GCA_903364295.1 Serranus cabrilla | reverse complement strand
TACATCCTTAAAACAGTGTCCACAGCATGCAGCCTGAGACTGTTGCAGTGTCTATAAATAGATATGCACTGGAGAGACAGAGCTTTTCTTTTCTTTTGGTGGCCTGTCAAGACATTGTATATATTATATACGTGAGTTGGTGATATATCGTCTATCATAGTATTTGTAATTTTATATTGCAATATTGTACTATATCATCATCCAGGATGCAAGTAGTAATTTATTTTATTATAGATAAATCAGTTAATTATTATCTCAGTTAATGGTTTGGTTTATAAATGTCAGACAAATGCACATCTTAGTTTCCATTTTTGTATAGAAAGCTATGAGAAAATTACCCAACTTCTCACTTCACTTCACTCATTTTTTTTCTCCAAAAGTTGCGTTGATTATGAAAATTGTTGCAGATGAATTATTTCTTGTTTGACTAATTAATAATTTGACCACCAATCTAAATAAACTTTAAATTCTGGAAAAATCCAGTTCAGTGACAAATTTATTTTTATAAAAATTTGGATGCAGGATTTAAAACAACACCTTCCAAGCCAATGCAGAAAAGACCTGTCGAAACCCTTTTTCTAATGGCCAGCAGGGGGCGACTTTTCTGGTTGCGAAATGAAGTCTGATTGTATAGAAGTCTATGAGAAAATGACCCTACTTCTCACTTGATTTTACCCTAGTAAGCATTTTCCTAATGAGTTTATGGTTTATTTCCATTTTGTAAATTAGTTAAAAAATAAAATCCTAAAGATAAACGCTGACATAAATCAGTTTACGAATGCACAGTTCTGTTGGAAATGGCCTAATCAACTAAGTATACCTTATATAAAGAATATATCATGAAACCTCTTTGTATACATAAACAGGAGGCGAGAGAACAACAGCTATGAAATATCACCTCTCGTCTTTAAAATGCCCAAATAAAGAAGCAACAACAGATTCAGCCATAACAGTTGGCATCTGCTTATCCGAGGCACAAAGTGAGTCCACCAGGTCTGTTTGTGTCGCCTGAAGCAACTCTTTAAATCTGACTGTTTCTTTTTTTGGTACCTGCTTCCACAGCCGTGTGTCTTTAACCTCTGGATACTAATGTGCCTTTCTAAATCTGTTCAGCCACTCTGATTGGCTAGCTAGGCCGCTTTCACTCCAGATGTTCACGGATTGGATTATGGAATTATCACTTCTCTTGTTGATTCAGAGTATTGCTTTTCCACGCTGAATCCCTTTCGTGAAGCATGCAAGCGCTCTTGTCATCACATGCATAGAAGACGCTGTATGTGTGTGGCTGCTGCATTTTCTTTTCGATCTGCTTTGCTGTGAAGAATGAGAATATTTCATCTATCACTGCCGCTATTTTCACAAAAATCTATGTTATTCTCATGATGCAGAACTTGTTCCACATATTGTTAGCAGCTGCAGTGGATGATAGTGAGACATCATTGCGTAAATGTTTTTCATAATACTTTTTGTGTCACGAGTTCCATTTAGCTCATGAAATATAGATTGTATGACGATTGCATCACAATTTTTCAGCAGTGGGCAGATGTAACCTAATGCTAATGCTCCTTTTGGCTTTGCGCTGAAGAGGAAATTGATGGTTGTGTGTGTGTGTGTGATTGTGTGTGTTTGTGTGTTTGCAGACAGTGGGGTGAATGGTGGCAGGAGATTGGAGGAGCGAGCACAGACCATAATTAAAACTATTCCTTAAGCTCAAGTGGTTGCCAGGCAATGTGACCTTTACTCGCACAGGTTCAGCGTCGGATGTTGAGCCTCGTAGTTAAATGAGACACACCATGGAGTGGCTGTTTGTGTGTGTGTGAGTGTCTGTGTGTGTGTTTCTCTGTAGCAGCATTTCCTTGCTTTCAGCCAAGTTGTAAACCTTTTACAGTATATTCACTTTGCCAAAGAACACTTCAATTTATCACATTTTAAAAGACGTTTTGTTTATGTGTGTGTTTTATGTGTGTATACGTGTGAGATTGTAACCATACAGTAGGCTGTAGTGTGGGTTTGTTCATTTGCAAATTCATTAATACAGGCCAGATGCCTGGTTGGACAGCTTGTTCAAGTGTCTCTGGTGGTTACCATGGTTACTGCCTTACCGCCGTCATCATCGTGTCAGCCATTTGTTGATTTTCTTTATGAAGTAGTGGAGTGAAGAGGCGTCGTTAGTTTAACATTGTGTCTATTCATCCTTTAAGGCTTGAACAACGTGTCTGGTTCCAGTTGGAGATTTACAAAAGATTTATGGGCTGTTATCATAGATTCAACACAATGCAGTCACCTCAGTGTGTCCTTTATTCACACTTATTCCCAGTGGATCTCATTATAACACTCTCACTAATGGTTCTTTTCAACTTCTCATGCAGATTTGATGTGTGTGTGTAAATAAGAGTTTACACAGTGATTTGCATGAGAGGTAGATCATTTTTGTAAGGTGTAGGTCAAAGCTTTTGTGCACGCTTGCATGTTGGTGTGTAATGTTTGCATAGTCGTGTGACAACTCCTCTTGATTTGCATCAGTAGAGGCCTGGGTGTGTATGTGTGTGTGCGTGCGTTCGTGGGTACAGTGTGTGTGGTGCAGCCTGTGAGTTTGAAAACAGACAGATGCTGCACGACAGAAACACAAAACTGGGAGAACTTGAGATTTCATCTTGAGTTTAGAGTATTGGCTGAGTCTTTCTTTTCAGTTCTATTTTAGTTATAATTCATAAGTCCACAGAAAATGAACCACAATTTCGAGCAGGTAATCATTAAAGTCATGTAAAAATAACAAATATTTCTCTCTGTGTGATATAATTTTAAACTGAATATCTATAGGCTCTGGGAAATTATGGGGAATTTCATAGGGATGCACCAATCCAGCATTTTTCTTCTTTTGACACCAAATTGAAATGGTTCATGTGTGGTAATGTAAGGCCATGTTTGCTAATGGTGTAAGCTTTACATTTATTTTTTTTTATTTTTTTTTTTTAAATAGGCATTAATTGACTGAAACTGAACAGTAATGTTGTTTATTTAGTTTATTTATTTATCATTTATAGAATTGGCTAACAATGTAATGCATTGTTTGTATAATGATATAAATAATATATGTATGATAATGTATAAAAAAAATTATAACCAAGTGGTAAAAGATCATTGCACAATCCACATAAAAAAGGCTCCATTTTCTTTCCAGCTCAAAAAATGACTATATAGGTTATAAAGGAATTTTACCCCTCTAAAATCAGTCTCATCATCTTAAAACACTGCGTTAAACAATATGTGTATAAAAGAATATTTAACTGAATTATACATTATACATACAATGTAATACATTGGCAACCGATTCTATAAAGGCAAATAAAGAATAAATACAAAATTAAATCAAATATAGAGCCATATTTACTTCAGTGCTATATATTCAATATCAGCCAATTTGCTGCCATTTAATAAAGAATCAAGTTTTTTTTTTTTAAATCCTTATTTTCTGCATTATATGTTATTTTAAGTTTAAAATCTTTTAAGTTTTAATCTTGGATTATAATGGACAACATATATGCCGAAATCAATAGATACTGATATATCGGCTCTAATTTCCAATAATTGTGAATATTAATGAATTTCTAATTTCTTAAACTAGTTACGTGTTAAATCCACTCTATTTAATAAAGATATAAAACACGCTCTCATACAATGTATTTAGGTGTCCTTAATGTTTTTCCACTTATAGTAAAGGATCAAATCATGGTTACATTTATGTCCAATGTTTTTTCTTTTTAGCAATGTAAAAAAAGTGCTTAATTTTTTTTTTATTTAGGGTTGTGTTGGTTTAATTGAGAGGTGTTCAAGCATCAACAGTTCGTGGTGACAGAAAAATCAAATCCAGGCTTCGAAACGTCACAAATACTACGTCCCTGTTTTCCTGCAGCCACCATGGCCCCCCGCCCTCTTTGTGTCATTAGCTGTATCAGCTGTGGCCATGTTTCACTCGCAGTGTTGACACAAAGAGCACAGAGCTGAGGTCTGAATCCCTGCCATTGCCCTTCACCAAAACCAGAGGGATCATCTCAGCAAGGGATTCTGTGTCACTGTCTGAAGCGCCAGTGAATACTCATATCAGCAGTCAGAGGAGAGCGTATCAGTCTCTCAAACATAACAGAGCTTTAAACATGCGCCACACAAACACGTGCGCAGTATTTATTATAATTCAGTGAATTCACCATAGTTTCTGAGAATCCCCTATACACATTCACACACTGAAATCCCGATGCAGAGGCGCACACATACCTGTAACGATGTGTTTTTGGATGCAGGCCAGGGGAAGTCTCAGTGGAAGGTTCAGTGCAGAGCTCCTGAGTAGAGCACACCAGCGGGAGATTAGGTCTGTTTGTAATCCAGAGCCAAAAATGTGGGTAGAGTTTGGGGATTTTTTTTTTCCTGTTTAATCAAAATGGATTCTACTCATTCTTCTTCCCAGAAACGAAGTGTGTTTGGGAGGTGAATCTGAGTCTGTCTCTACCTGCCAGGGCAGCCTTTTTTGTCATGAGCAAACACTTTTATTTGAGGCTAAAGAAAAAATAATTCTCAATCTATAAATCATGAAGGTAAGGGGAAAAAATGCTCCAAGGTATTAATTAGACTATATCATAGTTAAGTTTTCACATAACAGAACTATACATATATTAGCTGCATGACTGAAAAAGGAAAGCCAATTTTTTGCCATTTTGTTTCACTTTCTTGCCAAGAGACAAAGACTGATACCACTCTGAAGTCTTTACACTAATTGGAAGCTAGAGCCAGGAGACAGTCAGCTAAGCCAACAGATTATTAGACAAGCTGAAAGCCAAAATGTTGGGACATTGTCTTAAATGTAAATGAAACTGTGTTTTAGAAAGACTGGAAGCAGGGGGGAAACTGCTAGCCTAGTTCTGTCCAAAGTTAGTTAGCTAGTCATAGCTAGTCGCTCCACATAAAACAACCTGTTAAATGTGTTTTGCTAAAGGTAGTACAAATACATTAAGCTTGTTAATTAGTGAGATTTAGAGGTGGTGGTAGGTGGATTTTTTAAACACCTAGAAACGCCCAGCTAGTTGTTTACTTCTGCTATCAGTCTCAATGTTAAGATAACCTGCTGGCTGCAACTTCATAGTTAGCATACAGGAATGCTAGCTCTCAGCAAGAAAGCAACTAAGTGTATTTCCCAAATAGTCTATCTTTCTTTAAGCTATGTCATACTCTCATTTATGCTATTTTTCCAATTCGTGGTATGGCTTGACTTGACTCTACTGGCATGGCTTGTTTTTGGTTTTTAATTAGCGAAAGTCATGGATTGTACCTGGTAACTGGTACTTTTTTTGGTACCATGCCAGTCAAGGTTCCAAGCGAGCTAATCCGATATGAAGGTGGAGTTAAAATACTACAGACCACTGATTGGTCAAAGCAAATCACTTGCACAAACCCATGATTTATAAATAGCTAAGCAACCGGCAATAGCAACCATACATTTTTGCAGTGCAGACGTTCCTCTGTTTGGTTGAGGGGGTACTGTTTACAGTTGAAAACAAAAGAGAAAAGGACCTGGTACCAAAAGTGAGCAGAGTCCAGTGAAGCAGAGTCTACCATGCAGTGGATACACAGCACTAGTGAAAGTGATTGATTTACTGATCAGTGTGTCTTTTTCTTGCAGCCTTTTCTTCTACAATCTGACAGGTCTATCCATACCTGGCACAGTCGTGTTTTCCCCATTTATCTGCACCTTGCTTTATGCTTTCACCTTGCAAGTGTTTTCCATAATTTTGCGCCATAAACATTATTCAAGTGCCTGTTTTTTCACTGCTGCAGTACTGTAGATTTTGTGTTTGCATACATTGCCAGGGTACCCTGGACAAACATGTTCACTGAAGGAAAACATTCAGATTATTTATCTAGAAAGCATATTATTCTGTTAGGCCAGTCATAGGACTCGGGAAATTCAATAATCCTAATTGATCTTAGTCTCTGTTTTCCTATTTTTGGTCTGCATATCTCTACGTTAACTGAATAGAGTAAACGCACATGAAAGCAGGGGAATGAGCCCAGAGCCCCAGCCTGCCAAACCACCAGGATGTCCTGAGATCTGAAATACTTCAAGTACAGTACATGTCCATGCCCAAATATTCTCATTATACAGCACCATAGCTCTCTCTTCAGGATAAAGTTAGCTTATCTCATAATAACAGCCACTTCATCTCCCATTTAAAGCCTCATTTGCTGTAGCCATTGTCCCCCTGCCACTGCAGCCCCTGGTAATGTGAGCCCAGACCTCAACCCAGGAATAATTCCTGAATAATTTCAGAGTCGGTTTTAGCTAACCACTAATGGTGTTAGTCATGCTTGAGTAATCCTGAATTAGCACCAGCCGGGAATTCAATAGCAGGCCTGCACGGATATAAGAGATATGTGCAGGGCAAACTAAGTGCTAATTTGTGCAGACTTTCTGTGATGTTGTGTGCTGCTCTTTTGAACCCGGGGACTGTTTGGGTAAGATACAGGGCAGTCATTTATGTTGATGTATGATATCCTTTCAGGAGCAGATTTGCACTACAAATGCCCAACTGCCCAAATGGAGAATGGTCTTGAAATATGACCTGTATAGTTGTAGTTTCTGGCAGTGAAAGAGACTGATTGAGTATAAAGGAGGATTGTTGAGTTCTGATGTTTACCAAGAGCAAGGTCAAGACTCATCTTCTATCTTATTATATACTGTACCAGTCAGCATTCCAGTTTCCAAGCTTGGACTGACAGGGAGGGGGAATGAGACTGTGATGGAGAGAAGAAAGATGAGGAAAAGAAAAGGGGAGGGTGGCGTTATTGGAAGAAGCAAAAGGGGGGGTTGGAGGGGACCGAGAGGCGCAGGGGGCGCAGAACTGTGTCAGCATATGTGAGGGAGATTCCTCAAATAGGCCATAGCCTGGGGAGTGATGGCCTTAAGCTCCGGTCGGGGGGGAATGTGCACACACGACACACAATCACACATAAACAGGCACATAATACAGATACACATACTGTATTCCGCGGTAGGCCGAGGTATTAAAAACCTTAAAGGAAGATGCACCATGCCGCATGGTAGCTGGGGTTTGAAATTTAACCCTACAGTAAAATTAGAGGGGCTGAGATGCATAACTCAGCAGTTCTAAATACCCAGGAGTCTTTAGGTCTCATTCTCTGTCTCTCTATCCAGCTCTGTCTGACTCTCCTTTCCATTTCATTACCTTTTTCTTGGTTTGTGTTTTTACTTTTCTCTCTCTGTTTTTCCCACCCTCATCCCTTATCTCAAACACACACATAGCCACACATTCCACAGAGAGAAAGTGCCGCACCCGCCGCACTGACTGCCAAACTGACTCAACACTTTTCACACGATTCATTCGTCACAGTAATGAAACAACCATGGATCTCACCAGGCCTTCATCAGTATCATCTCTCCACTGGGGCTTCACTCCAAAACAATTGCTTCAAAGTCTTTGCTCCTTTTCTACACTTAGTCCAAATTGTTGTGTGTGTGTTTGTGTGGTATTTGTATGAGTGCCAGCAGGTGCATTTATGGATTCAAATACCTTGATTTGCTTGGACCTATCCCCAGCCGTCAACCAGACAGGAGCGCCTGCAGAGCCCAAAACTAGACATGAACAGGTGTTGCTTTATATTCAGAGGCAGATCAGCTTCAAGTAGCGAGGTTGCAGACTGTCTGACAAGTTATAGAACCTAAAACTTTTCCAAAGGTCAACTGTGAGCTTGCATATTGTTTGCCCAGACTTTTTTTCTTTGTCTTGAATGTGTGACAATGCATTGCATAATTTGGCCCAAAAAATGTGCTTCTCTGTCTTCATGCATGCTTGCTTGTGCACATTATCAATGGGCTATGCAGAACACCGACTCATAGGGTAATGCATATTATGCAATATTTTTATATTAACAATGGATCAAATGTGCAACAAGAAAAGGGTCGCTCACAGCGAGGAACCCACAGAGAATTATCGCCTCATTCATCAACAGAGAAATAGAATATAAGAAATAGACACTGCTCTGTTAGCTGTGGTTATTTGGCTGGTACATCACAAAATGACAATTGTTGTTAGTTGTTATGGCTATCGCTAGTTAGCTAGCTAGCACTGTCATGTCCTAGGGCGGGGAGTGAGGCCATTAAATTTGCCATTGGCCACCAGCCAGCTGTTCGGTTTATTTTTCTGTTACCAGTGTAGCATAATAGCATGGTGGAATCAGCAAGCTAACCAGCTAATAAATAGACAGCTGGCGAGTTAGTTTGCTAGCTAGCTTGCTGATTTGGCTCTCCATGCTTTGTATTACTCCACCGCTTGCTTGGTTGTTAATAAAAAACCTCACCTCAGTGAGACAACCACTTGCCTCAAATCTGTTTATAAGGAAGTTTGTAACAGATATTAGCTGCTACGAAAGGCCACCGAGGCAAAGGTACACAGAAAAATGGCTGCCGCTTTGACCATCCTGCTACATTGATTTGAATGAAAATGTGCTTTCTACTCATATTGTTATTACATGTTCTGCCATTTTCCTCAGCTATATGAATCATTTTAACTCCTTTTAGCTCATTGTTTTGGTTTGACAGGCCAATAGTTTTCACTCACTTACCGCTCTCAACTTTATTGCTTTCAAACACTTGAGACAAAGCTCTGGCCTGACTCACTGTACACTACCTTCCCAGCACCAAATGGTTGACAGACAAAGTTAACCATTAGCTGGTGAACATAGTGGAGCATTTAGCAGCTAAAGATTCAGTCAATGTTGGATTATGTTGTGTTTGGAGCTTGTTGGCTGCCCCCAAGTGGACAGACAGTAAATCATTGCAGGTTTACCACTCAGTGCATTGTGGAAGTTTCTGGTGTCGTTAGCTAGTTTGTCTATAAAATGAAATTTTCCGATACTTGGAAGAAAACCAACCAACCCTTTCGTCTCTACGCTCCACATGCCCATGTTTTCTCGCCTTTCATTTCACTCTTGTTCCATTGCTCTATCACACCTCTACTCCCATCATTCTCTGCCTGTCACCTCCCACCACCAGACATCCTGTCTGTGAACAGTCTGCATCGCTTCCTGTGCCTGCCCGTGACTTTTATGCCCACTCTACCTAAAGGGAACTGTTAAGATCCTTAGGATATGTCATGGGCACGCTGTATACATTCATGACGCATTCATGCCTCCTTTCATTTGCCTGCACATTTCACACATTTCAGAAATAGATGCATGTATGCCCTTGTGGTAGCATGAGTGGCAAGTGGATGTCTACGGTGTACATGTCAGTGGTGTGATGTAACTGGAATGCTTTAATGTCAGTTTTTAACAGGGAAGTGCTCTAAAGTAAGACTATAAAGCTTCTTTTAGCCACATTGGGAAAATTCCTGCATGTTTGTAATAATTAAGCTAAGCATTGTGTGATAAACTTTCTTAAATTGTATCTTTATCTGCAGCTGGACAGTGTTTTGCAGAAACTGGACACAGCTTGAGTGTGTCCTTTGTCCATGGGTGATGCAGGGACTTATTTCTGGAGAGGAAACAGTCCGTCTCTCCTGCCAGCATATGGC
The DNA here is from genome assembly GCA_903364295.1 of Serranus cabrilla. Classification (NCBI taxonomy): domain Eukaryota; kingdom Metazoa; phylum Chordata; class Actinopteri; order Perciformes; family Serranidae; genus Serranus; species Serranus cabrilla. The sequence continues at coordinate 166,277 of CAFUXE010000293.1, read as the reverse complement.
TCCTCATGCATTTTAATGTCTCACTGTCCCAGACCATCAAAAACAGCATAGCACAGAGTCCAAGGACAGAGAAGTAGTCGGAAATAGAGACATCTGTCCGTTGGGGTCACTGAGAGAAAGATAAAGGGAGGGAGGAGGGAAGGAGGGGGGATGAGGGGACGCAGCGTCAATAGACAGATGAAGTGGGATCGAAAAAAACAGGGGCATTGATTGAAAGAGAGAAGGGATGGTGAAAGAAAGGGGGAGAGGAAGATGGATGAGTGGGGTTAAGCAGGGCACAAGCCACAGCTGTCAATACTTACAGTGATACTTGGACAACCCATCTGGATCCCTGCATTCCATGGTGCACCGTCATGCATTGTGTAAGACTTTCACTCACTGTTCTTACAGTAAGTGACTCATCCACTGCCTTTAACTCATGCATTTAATATTGTTGCATAATTAGGGATTTTTTTCATGGAAGTCTGGAGGTAGCGGTGGTTGCAGCATCTTCCTTGCCTTATATCCTCTTGGCTCTGTGTTTGCATGTGCACGAGCATGTTTACGTGTACAGTATCTTTCGGTGGAGTTTTCAAGGGATTTGTTAAGCAGGTCACCCCCGGGCCTCTGTCTGACTCACTATGGTACGCTCCCGTAATACCTCTCAGTGCTAATGCTAAGCTCACATTGATCCCAGAACGTATTACTCTTCTGCCTTTTGCTTTTTGAGCTTCAGCATAGTAATGTAGATGTGGATGCAGGCGCTTCTCGTGCCTGTGTTGAGACGCTGCTGAATATTGTTGTCATTGCAGTGTCATTTTATTTTTTTATCTGCCTTTTATTTCTTCTTTTTCTATTTGAGGCTCATGGTGGATGGAAAAGGACTGAAAATACCTTTTCAAATTTTGTTATTATTAGTTAATGTATGAATTAGCTATATATATATATAATTATTTTTATTATTTTAGATTTTTCATTTTATTATTTTGTATATTTTATAATATTTTTATATTCTTATGTTTACTATATTATATTTTTCAGTTTATTATAATATTATAATTGTCAGTTTATCATATCAATATATATTTAATTTGGTGACAGAATTATAATTTTCTTTTTATTATAGTATTATTTTTGTCTTTTATATTATTATATTTTTCAGTTTCTTATATTATTATATTTTTCATTTACTATTTTATTATATTTTCCACCTTATTATATTATTATATTTTTCATTTATTATATAATTGTATTTTTCACTTTATTAGATTATTGTATTGTTCATTGGATTAAATTATATGATTTATTTACTTACTAACTTATTTATTTAGCTGCTGACTGGCATGGGATTCCAACCTAAGCCTTCACTACACCACCTGCTCTGACATACATGACATGATATGATATGATATGATATGATATGATATGATATGATATGTATTTAATATGTGTGTTTACGTGAGTATGTATGTGTGTGTGTGTGTGTTTGTGGCACTGCTCCTGTGTGCGTCCAGCAGCAGTGCAGTGCTCCAGACTGGATTAAGGTCTTGCTTGGATGTGGCTGCGCTCCATTTGGAAAATCAGGATTTGGATTTGAGATAGAAGCACAAGGGGAGGTGTTATGTTATCCTCCAAGAGGGACAGGCTGAGTGATACAGCTCAAAGATGAGGAGAAAGGGGGAGGGATGGAGGGTCAGAGAGGAGGAGCAAGAAAGAGAAAAAGATAGTAGAGGGAAGCTGGTGATGATGTCAGTGGCATTGCTAACATTGCAGCACGGCAAAAATACGGGAAAGTATGTGTGTTTTTATGTCGTTATCGGGGCTAAATTCACTATAAAATGCCTTTGGTCTCCTAATCAGAAAAACAACAACAATAGAATATCATGAACATAAACATATAAAATAATGACATTTTGGCCAAACATTTGCACACATATGAGTACAATGATAAGTCTCTTATCATGTATTATCCTAGTTTTTTACCATTTTCCTTTTTTGTGTGTATGTGATTTTTAAAAATCAAATAATAATAATAATTTTAGTCATTTTGATCATTTATATTCTATTTTAATAATAAAGTTAAACATTTGCAACAAAATGCTGTCCACCCTTCTTTATGTTGTAACTGTCCCTTTAACAAACCAGCTGATATAATCAGTGATATCACCACTACCAAAACTGAACAATTACAATAAGTATCAACACTTGTATTTCATAATTTTCAGCATATTGTGTTTACAGTTGGATGTTGTCAGTCTAAACATGTCCTCCTTGTCATTGGGAAATATTCGTCCATATTTAAACTTTCAAAATATATATGTTAAACAGTACGCAGTCACCTTCAACAGTGAATCACTTTGCTATCTGGAGGTCCACCATGTGTTCATTAAATATTAATCTTTATAAAAATGCACATACTTACTACTGTGGCTTGACCAACATGCATTTATAGCAGCCTAAATTCTGCTTAATAATTATAAAGTCTCAAAGGCACTTTATGGTGATTTTGACCCATCTAGCACACTTCCTACACACATGCTGTTTTTTATCCTCTCCATACCTCAGAGTTAACATACATCTCTGATATTATTTCTGTTTGTGTTTTCTTGCAGAACGGCCCATGCCAGGACAAAAAGCGAGGCTGCAGACCAGGCCGCCATCTCTGCTGTGCACGACTCAGAAATTGCAAGGGCAGTTGCGAGGGAGCTGTCCCCCAACTTCTACCAACCAGGTATTTTAAAGAGTGTTCGAGGTGGCAGAGTGTGGACATCACACAGCCTCGGTTGGAATACTGTAGATACTTTCCCACTGTCAGAATTTTGTCAGAATGTTAAGAAACACTTGGACTGCAGGTGCACTGAGGGGTCAGGGAGGTCAGATGTGTGATGAAATACAAAACTTTGAATATATTTTAAGTGGCTGAATTTCCATAAAGCTCTGGCTGCATGCAAACAAGGTTTTCAGAAATTTTAGACATGACCTCGAGATGAAGTTGCAGTCTTTGCTAAGATTGTAACAGAGGCCTAGAGGGGGGCTTTAACACATGAGTAGTTCACCCCCGACAGTGGGACATTTACCCAGCCAAGCTATTCTAAAATCCCCCTGCATCTCCATTATCTCTTTTTTTAGCTACACCCTCCTTGAGGCAACCAATTTGTCCATTTAAACCATGTTTTCAGGAATTGTGTAACTGGGAAGAGGTCGGGTACTTTGTGTGAATACTGATGTTTGCACAGTTTCAGAGTTGTTTACACAGGTTGTGTCTGAGTTGGTAATGAGCTTGTTTTGGGTGCACAAAAGCATGGTTTTCAGTGTTCCAGGGCTGAAATTGAAAACTGGAGAAGTATTGAGGATAGCTGCTAACACCACAAAGGAGGTCTGTGTGTGTGTTCTGACAAAGCGGAGCCTTCTTGAAGCAGGGTACTGTATTCTGGATGGGAGCCTCGTCTCTGCTGTCAAAGGCCTGTGGTAACAGCTCGGAGATACTTGCTAAAATTTGCAGCCGCAAACCCTGCCAAAAAAAAAGTGAGAAAATGTTTTCTGTTCTTTTAGTTTTTCAGATCATCCAACTTGTGCTTTAGTGGAGTGTAGACATGTCTTACAGGTACAGTATGTGCGTGGAGGTCAAAGAAACCTACTGCTCCCAATACCAAGTAGTTCTCATCTTTCCGCTGTGAGGAGGTTTAACAGGCACACGGCCATACTATACAGCAGCTCACAGCACAGGGTGTCCACTCAACTCTGTTTAGTTCATTTACAAGGTAAGCTGAGTTTTACAAGGCAACGCCGGACATATAATACTACACAAATAGTGAGAGGTACAAATCCTTTTTGGTAGAAGAGGTGGGGTCAGACATGGAACACAAGGGCACAGAGAGGGCAACATGGGGAAAGGGTAGATGACATAGATTTGTTAATGTAGCACAGGGCTGGGCAATATAGCTGAAATCATCTATCCTGATATAGGTTATTTCATATCATGATAACATCATATATCACAAAAAAAATCATGTTTTCCAGTCTTCAATAAATGAATATTCTTTTTGAAACAACTGCGGGACTTTTTTTGTCTACTCTTGTACAAATTAAATGAAAAGTGCTGACTATTTTCAAATTTTATTCAGAACTTTAGTGCAAAAAAGACTCAGCAGTGACATAAGTTAAATTATAGAGAAAAATAGATAATAAATTGGCCTGACCTGTTAATAGCAAAAAAAACAATATAAAACAAAAATGGTAAAAGTCATGTAAAAGTCAAAAAATATGGACGCCACAAAGAAGATGTGTTTTATTTTATTGTTTAAACAACTTGCAGTTTTATAGTATTTGTGTGCCGATGAAGGGAAAAGGAAACGGATCAGGCGATCCATGTAATCTGGTCAGGAAAAATCTTTTTTCCAATACCTGATACCGCATGAATGCAGCAGAAATGACCTGTCACACAATGTGAACAAAAGTGAAAATGAATTTGTGTAACCGTCATGTTATTTCAATGTGCTACAAAAGTGAATGGGTTATTCCTTGGCTCATGCTTCACCCTTCCACCATTAAAAATAGGGCCAGCATTTTTCCGAAATCCTAAGGGCCTACTCATATTGCTTTTTCCCATCTTGTTTAGTTTGGGTATTTTCTAAGAGCAGATGTAGTTCAGTTTTTGTCTGCTTTTGGAAAAATAATACTTTCTGACAAAAAACACAGCAAGCATTCATTTACTAACCAGATAAGCCAGTATTTGGTTCTAAGTATTGTAAGAATGGATGAGGGCCAGAAGTGCCATGTCATACCTTTTGATGTTTACTTTTATTTACAGTGTAAGATCCATACCAGCCTTGTCTCTTCCACTGTTTGTAATATATTTAGGCCTATGAGCAAGCCGACCTTGGGCCGTTGCCAAAAGCCACAGCAAAATAGTGGGTGACAAATAGATCAACAATGGGACCCATTCAAGCATGCCCCTCCACTAAGCCGCAGAAATGGCCAGCCAGGGCCAGCGGCTTGTTTGTGTTGTGGAAAACAGCGATCATGCTTGGCAGGCTGGGTGATCTCCGGGTTCACAAGTCTGCTCGGAGAGTGTCCTTGCCTTATAAGTCGGATCATGAATGAGAAAGCGGGCGATGTCATAATAATGTGCAGCGCGGGGCTACATCTGAGCCGCAGCGTTTAAACGTTCAGTTACGTCGGCGTGTCTGGAGGACCCAGCTGATAGCCAGACTGGCACCTGCAAAACCCTATTTCCCATACATTCATTTTATTTCTGGTTTATTACGGTTTTATTGTTTATAAGTTATTATATAAGTGACAGAATATAAAAGCAGTTTGGGGAATCTAGACTGGCCTACTTTCAGCTTTGTTGCTGGTTATTATCATGTTTGAGTGTAAACAGTTTCCCCTATTTTCAGCTCCATTGCAATAATGATCACCACAGCTGTTAAAGAAAAAATGAGCTGTGTTTAAGTACGTTGGTGCAGAATCCATCCTTATGTTTCAGTGCCTCTCAATCCGAGTACCTTGCAGTAGACCGAACTTTTCCAAACTAATCTGCTTTGTTTCCTCAGTGTCTACCTCGACAGTGGAAATATTCTCACTTACCCCCATCCCACGGCTTCTAATAAATCCTCTAGGGTAACAACCAGGGGTCTAAACCCCTTGTTGTTTGTAATTGGCATTTCAGACTCATAGCAGATTATCACCCAGATTGGAAGAGAGTACTTCAAAAGGGAAGAGAGGGTCACAGGGAATAGGACCCTGACCTTTATGATTGGTTCACACACAGCACCCTGGAGGGGGAGCAGCAAGGGTTAGCTGGGCGTGGTCTGTGTCGTGACGTTAATTGGGCTATATTTGGTGCCGATGGGTGCTCGCCGGGGTCTAATGGAGACATAGCTGAAATCCTTATGCACTGAGAGGAGCCTGGCCCCGCAGTCGGCCCTCTCCTGGGCTGACACAGAGCAGCTGTCACTTCCTTCAGCCGGTCACAGGGGGAGGGAGGGAGGGGGGGCTGCTTGACCCAGTCAAGGTACACTTGGACCAGGTGGAACCATAAAAACCTGGACCTGTCAGGCCTGAAAACCAGACATGAGCAGGTGCTGCTTTATATTCATAGCAGCAGGTGTCGGGGAGTAAGTTTCAAGACAGTAGTTCAGCTGAAGTTCAAAGTTATGCAGCAACTTCTTTCAAGGATACATATTAATTATTTTTAAAATATCACTGATTTGATCCTTTTCAAAAGCATTTTTTGGACAAATCAAGTTGATCAGGCATATAAATGATCCTTTCGTCTCCCCTCTTGTCATACAGTGTCTGCCATCTTCCACCTGCGTCCATCAGTCATACATCACTTCATGTGAACCTGAGGCCTTCCATGTTCTTCTTTGCATGTTGCCCATTACAAACAAAACACAGGAAGGATGAAATTACACTCAGCCAGTAGCCACAGAGAAAGGAGCATATTTATTTGCATGCATGAGTGTATGTATGAGTGCAAATGTAAATGAATGAGTTTGGAGCCTTATACCGGTTTTGATCACAACCAGGGTACCAGTGTGCACGTAAACGCTCCCTGTGTAACAGTAGCGGAAGTAATCTGGCTAAACAATGACAGCTCCCCCTGCCCATCTGCCACTGTGAGTAGGAGGAAGAAAGAGAAAATCTAAAAAGCGACAAACTGAGACATGAATATTAGATATAAGTGTAGAGAACAGAGATCCACTACAAGAACAGACTAATACTGTGCATAATATTTTTTTTTAATGTGAATATAATAAAGCAACAACAATAGTCGTGGGTCAGTACTTGATTCATGAAAACACAGTATTAAAAATACATATTTCCTTTCAGGTCAAAGTTGCGTTATTTATCTTTAAAACAAAGGGTTTATCATGCTAGATTATATGCTATAGGCCCTGTATGGATCGTCCATTAAATCCAGAATGATGCATAATGGCAACAGATGTGATAACAGCCCATACTGTACACCTTCCCCCCCCAATGATGCATGCACACTCATGCTGAAGCTCCCCTCTTGCTACTGCAGTTCATCTCATATTCAGGTCAGCGGGGGTTAGGCTGGGCCTTAAACTGCCAATCCGTTGTGTTTTGTGAGAGTATATGGTCGTGTGTGTGTGTGTGTGTGTCAGCGCGTGTGTTTTGCCAAGAGTGCACCGAAGCAGAAAATGTGCTTTGGATTAACATGGAGGAAACTGGCAACCACATCTTAAACCAAAGCTTGTTTTATAATAGCCTCAAAGAGACAATGAAGAGGTAGAAAGACACATATTACAATTCTTGGAAGATAATAAAATGCACATATCCTCTATTTATCTTATTTGTGTCGAGTATTTTTGTCGTGGTCATGACTAAAACCGTGGCCCATTTTAACAGCCGTCTTTGGAAGGCTGCAGACTCAGCCCGGCTGATCAATGTTCAGATGAAAGAAACACCACGGCCATTTGGGTAATTGAGCCCCAGTTCATGTTCCAGCTGACCTGGCAGGATTCCTTGGTGGAGTACATCTAATAAATCTTCACTCACTCATCACGACAGGATTTACACATGCTAGTGTATCTGCAAAACAACCACAAGTAATTAGATTAGCGTTAAAATTCCAGAAGATTCTTTAGCAGCTTTCGAGTAGAGCTGCAGTGATTAGTCAACTGCACGACAGAAAAATTATTAACATATTTTTCATGCAAAAATCGAAAAAAAAATCATTTGAAACGTTGCTTTTCTGCTTTTCTGGTTATCTGTTTTTTATGATAAAACATGACATTTAAAGATATCACTTTTGACTGATTTAAGGGACTACTGTACACCATTTTAATAGATTAATTGAAAAATAACCAGCTAATTAATCAATAATAAAATAATAATAGTTAGTTGTAGCCTTACTTTCTAGTGTTTCATAACCAAAAAAGCATGTTCAGCATATTTAGGAATCCAGCGTGGCTTCAGAAGTGTGCTGGATGTAGATTTTAATGACTGCCGGTGTTGCGCTTCCATGTGAGCGTGAGGCTCGGGGGTCATTTAAGTGGCGAGAACCATTCAGAAAATGTCTGGAACCTCTCGCAGGAATCTGTCCCCAAACAGAGTGAAACTGCTCAGGCCCGCCCACGAAGCCCCAAGTCTTATTGAGTTATGGTGTGAAATTAAGCTTGGCGGTTATATTAAGCCCTGCAGATGTTCAAATGTCCCCCCAGTCTCTTTGTAGTACATCTTATTGGTTGTGGAGGTTATGAAACAAATTAGGAATGCCATGCAGCCTAAAAATACTTTGAGGTTTATGAAAAGATTTAGCTTTAAAGACGGTTTTTTTAAAGCCAATATGCGATTGGATACACTTGTTCCCTTCTGGATTTGATGTTTGCACAATTGTTCTTAGTGGGGATATGTGATAAATCTATATCAATAATACTTTTCCATTGAATAATGGTGTCATATTTTCATATAAGAGAAAAATCCTTTTGATTGATCTCTGAGATTTTTTTTAACTCAATCAGGACTGAACATGAATACATTAGAATCACGTCCCCCAACACTGGCTCAGACAAGCCAAAAAAAAAAAAACAAGCAAATATTCTTTCTTTCAACTAACAAATATAAAAACCAATCTATGTAATTTCTAGATGTATTCCTCTCTATTTCACATTGGCTATATGGGACGCAGAGGATCCTTCTCCGCTCATACCATCTGATGTGCTTCAAACAAAGCGGCATTGTCCCTCTCTTAGTCACTCTGACACCGTCTAATTTAGGCGAAGAGAAAAAAAAATCGTCAAACAAAGAGCCTGATGTCTCTAATAAATATTAATTCAACACAGAACAAAGGGACAGATAAAGTGTCATTTTTCTCACATGCAAAAAGGCATTTACATTCAGATCCAGGGCCTTTTGTTGCACACATTAGAGGACGTACTGTTCATAGTGGAAATTCAAAACATATAGTCAAAAGAGGAGTGAGCATCACGATCGTTAGACGATCTGCATCCGCTGACCCAGGACCTCAGTCCACAAACTCCTGATGGAGAGAAAGGAAGCAGGCAGCAGCATGAGCTGCCACAGACAGAACAGAGGCGTTGCTGCACCTTATGGTCGGCTCTCTTTATCTGTACAGCTGTTGCTGAGAATTGATGTGACATGGGCCTTTCCAGGAAAACAACACACTGATAAAAGAGAATGGCTGATGATACAGATGAGCCTGCAGAGGAAGGCTTCCTTTTGTGAAATGGTGTTTGTGACCCTGCATTAATCAGTCTATTTTCTCCTGTCTCCCCCCAGTCTTTGCGGAATGATTGCATATATAATGTTGATTCATGAATATTTTAATTGAAAGTTCAACTGCGCTTAGGGCCAGCTCTGATTTAAATCTCGCTCGTGGTGGAACTCTCCAGTCAGGCAGGATGGAGAGCAAATTAAAGAGTGCTCTGTTCTCCTAATCTGGCTTCTCGGACATTGGCTGCAGCAGAGATGTGGCAGGGTTTGCTCGGCTCTCCTGTGTCATTATTGAACTGTCTGAACCTCAGATAAGGGGGTATTTGATTCTTGTTGAGCCCGTTTGTTATACTCTCAGGGAGGCAGGTACCTGTGCTTCTCATGTGTTATTATGTTCCAGTCACAGTTATGAAACTATTTACAGAATCTTTTAGAAACCAAAGCTTGTCAGTTTGGACATAATATATTGTCTTTGTACAGTTTTCAATTCATATTATTTCAAAAAGAATAAGCAAAGTATCACATTCTATTATTTATTTTTAAGATGGAATTCGGGTTGTAGTTTCAATTGTTTGTTCAAATTAACTTTTTTTGTCATCATTTTCTTTGTCATTTTGTGCTTGTTTTGCACCTTTTTCTTCTTTTTTTGTAGTTGTTTGGTCTCTTTCTCTTTCTTGGGTCTCATTGTAGTCATTTTATGATTCTTTGTGGTCATTTTTAGTCTTTTTCCTGGTTTTGTAGGTGCAGACCAGGGTGGGGGCCTGATACTGTGGGCCCATGGGCCTGTGCCAAATCAAATCAAATGTGGGCCAAACCAAACCAGTAAACAGGAATGACATATCTCCTTGTGCTATGACTTGGGATAATACATGAAAGGCACAAGCTGAGGTGTAGCAGGTGCACAGGTTCGGTATGTATTTATTATGTTAATGTGTTTCGCCTCTCTCACCTCTGCAGGACCTGACTACTTAAAACAACCTGTGAAGGAGCCTGTGGAGATTAAAGAGGTCCCTGTTGAAAAGAAGGAAAACTCTCCGAAAGATTCTCCTCACTTCTACCGCAAAGGTACCACTCCTCCCCGCTCCCCTGCGACCAGTCCTGTAGCCACGCCTCCTCCCTCGCCTCACTCCAGCAAGAAGAAAGGTCAGCTTGCCAACAGCACCAGCCGCAAAACCAGCAAAGAAGAAAAACCTTCCCGCAAGACAAGCAAAGAAGAGAAGTCCAGTCATAAGACCAGCAAGGATGAGCGGCCTAGTAGAAAGCTGAGTAAAGAGGAGAGGCCGGCTGTCGGTGACGGCCCCAAGGCTCCTCAGTCTCACACCGAGGCTCCACCTAAACCTGCAAAAGTTCAGCAACCTACGGCAGCAGCTGCTCCTCCTGCGCAGCCTCCTGCAGTCCCAGTTAATGGCGAGCTCCACACCGAGTACCACAGTTACTACGTCAAGACCCCTACAAAGGTCCGTCCCCCTCCGGACCCTGAGGAGGATATAGAAGAAGAGCCTACTATCCTGGACCTGGCACGTATGCCCCCACAGCCCCCTAAGTCATATAGTATCCCCCCTCCTAAGCCAGCCTCCTTACGGGAGAGCAGGGGCGACCCGAAACTCAGGAAGCAGGATTCCCTAAAGCCAAAGAGCCTCGCAGACTCAAAGAAAGCCAGTATGGAGATTGCAGAAAACATGGAAGAAACAGTAAGTATCCATGGTGGGATAGGAAAAAAGGGTTTTTGAAGAAATAGTTTGATGTTTTGGATGTACACTTATTTGTTTTCTTGCTTAGAGTCACATGAGAAGATTCAATCAATCAGTTAATCAATCAAAGAGTCAATGATTGATTGATACCATCTTAAGAAAATCAATCAAGTCAATTCCAATGTGAACCAGGTTTCCTTCCTCCTTAGTTCTATAGTTCTATGGTAACATTAAAGAGATTTGGAAAAGGACAGAGAGGTTGGTTGCTGAAATATTTTTAAGATTCATGAATTGTTGTTAGCCAGAAAGGATCAAAACTAACCTTCCTCTGTTTTGACTATATTAACTGTGTATGGCTAGGTGCAGCCTTGAAGTAACTTTGAGTACAATTTACTTGGATACACATGATGTCCAGTAATCCAGCAGGGAAATTGCTCTAGTCTTTGCTGTCAGCTTCCTGAAGTTGCCTGGTGCCCAGAAATTAACACACACTGCAGAACCTAGCTAAACAGAACTGGTGTTGCCATATTTCTTTTTTGTTAAGCTTGTCCAATCTGACCTAGGATCAGTCAATTGGTCTCAGTTGCATGTGTGACATAGTGTGCAGGTGCTGGGTGCAGATTTGCCTTTGGACAGAAACAGGCTAGCTGTTTCCCCCTGTTTCCTGTGTTTGTGCTAAGCTAAGCTAAGCTAAGCTAACTGCACTTCAATTGTAGCATAAAGACCAGAAATTGGTATCAAATTCTCTTTTAACTGCCGTCTTTCTTTCCACCCAAATGGTTCTTGATAACCTTCTCATGTGAAGATAGATTGACTGTTGTTTATGATTATGTGATATCTGATCTTTATCATAATGTCATTTTTTTTGCAGGGTCCTAACTCGATCCTTGTTGCTATGGTTATGCTGCTGAATATTGGCCTTGCAATTATATTTGTCCATTTTCTGACATGATGATGTTGTTTCGCAGGTAAGTTAATTTATTTGATTCATCAATAAACATGAATAATGAGCAGATGATTTCATGTATATCTGAAGGTGTCTGCCCTTTTTACTCCGTGTCTTGTGTGTCCAGTGTGTCTGAAATGTGACAAGCAGCCAATTAAACAAAAACAAACCGTTTTATGTTGCAGTGAAACCATGGCAACCGGTACAGTTGCATCGCCGGCCTTGAAAAATGAAAATGGCGCCAGTGAGACACGGGGGCGGCCGTAGGTGTTTAGGAATCAGCGATGACACCGAAGAGAATCAGGAGGAACAAGGCATCACTACCACCAACCTGTCATGGGCCTTCTTTAGGGCCAGCCCTGTGAATTAGCTCTCCTTCGGCTTCTCTGAGAGCTGAGGTAAAAATGTCGTGTCTAGTGAGATAAAAAAAAAAAGAAAAAAGTTTAAAAATGCAACCAAACATACACAGTCTGAAAAAAGAAGTAATTGAAACCCACACGTGTGCTGATCCAAGCACTGGTCTCTGTAGCCCGCTGCCTTGGCAGAGAGAGCGGCGGGCTGACGGACTTTGCTGGAAGAGTGTGGAGATGCACTTTTAGATGACGGGAGCAAACAGCTGCCTTTCTATTTTGCCATCTGACGTTTTGATGGGGAGATGTGAGCCCGGCGGCCGAGGGGAGGAGGGGGAGAACAGTCGCAGCGGGAGCGTGCTCGGGTATACGGAGCGTTTTCTGGGGTTCACACCACTCTTGCAACAGGAAACTGGGCACGGCCGTTGCCAGCAGTCAGTGCTAGCACGGTCACTAGCCAGTCTTACTCTGTTTACCCAATCATCACCGCAGCTTTCTCAAGCTCCGTCCATTGTAACCCAGGATACACTGCTTTGAACCACTCCCCGTGCATGGTACAGTTTAAACATTTTATTTTTGTTTGTTTTCTGTTTTATCGTAGCTTTTTTTTTGTTCGTTGTTGTTCTCTGAATGTTGGTTACCTGCAGTCATATGCTTGTAGTTAAAAAGGAAAATTTCTTCTCCTCTCAAAATGAGTAAATACATTTGTTTTCCCTTTTTATTTTGGAACTTTTACTCATTTCTAATTGAGTTGTAATTTGACATTACACGTTCATGTTACTGAAAGTGCAATATGTTTATTTTTTCATAGAAAAGCTTATAGTATATTTTGCCAAAAAATGGGGGGTTGTACCATTATAAAATCCTGTGTTCCAACTATATTGTCAGACTCTCATAATCTGGACAGACTGGTTTTGAGAGAGAGTGTCGCTGAACAGGCGGCACGGCGTTTTTGAAGGAGGTTCACACTTTAAAAGCTACCTAGCTCTGTGAGAGTGAAGTAGGAAATGTCTTATGTTATTTATGAAACCAGAAGGATAATAATTCATTGCACATGTCAATGAAGCATTTTGCTTGAATTCCTTCATTCTATTCTTTGCTTTCAATGTTTCAGTATACCACTAAAAATGCAAAGATGCAGCTCCTGCAGCTGCGTCTGTAGGCCCGGCAGCGCTTGCGGGCTTGTGAGACTGGATCAAGACGGTCTTGTGGACAGTGGAAGGTGAATTTATTCAGGTTGAGGCCATGGGGAATGTGGCACCAGGGAGAAGGAGAGATGCCTTTAAAAGTCTTTAACAGTACTACTGTTTACCTCAGAAAAAAAGATGAGGAAGGGGGGGAGGGGAAGAGATGCCATCCTTGTCTTAACTTTGTCGTGTGGGGGGATACTTTGACTGTTGTCATCACCTGAATCATGCTTTTAACTAGCCTCATCGTAGCTGTTTGTAGTCTTTGTTGCAGGTATGGCATGAGTTTCTTTGATTTTAAAAGTGGTTATTTATATGGCTGACATTTACTGTCGCCACTACCAAGGTTAATTATTTATTCAGTGTAAAACTGATGTGTTTGTGAACATTGGTCATCATAAAAAGGGCTTTAATATGGCTAGGGTTTTTTTTTGCTGCAATTGAAGTTGACTATATTGTCTGTTACACTATAAGCAGCACATTATGTTTGGAGAATGCTTCAGGCAGTTTGCAAGCTGTCCACATGACAAACTATTAACATTAAAAATGTGGAAAAAACAGAAAAAGCAGACCAAGATGCTAAATTACTAAAAAAATATATATATTGTTCTATTACAAATGTGATGCATTAAATAAAGATTCTTCACCCTTTTCTTTGCTACACCCTCTTTTCTTGTTTTAACTGTCTTCACACGAGCATGGTGAAGACGGGAGTTTCAGAGGGTTTAACAGAACAGCCTGTTTATGGGATATTTTTTGAAATGCAACATTGCATGTTGGAGTCATTTATATATAGATTATTATATACTATTTGTAAGGATTTTTACAGAGCACAATCCAGAATCTGGTATGAGTTGGTATTTTTCTAACAATTTGCACACCTGTATTTTGACAATGAATATAACTTGTTTGTAGTTGGTAATGTAATGCACATATGATAATGTTTGACAGTGGAAAAAAAAACTTTATTTCTAATTGGTTATACTGTATGTACCGTTTGGGGATGTGAAAGGCAGATGTACTTGTTTGAGTATTTTAGGATATAACGAGGAACTGCGGGAGACTTTTGATATCTCAAGGTTCATGTTACCCCACTGATTTGTGCAAAGTCTTTGGAGATGAAGTTATGTGTATAACAATAAAGATGTTATGCCTTGTTAAACTACATTTTGCTCCTTTCTGATATTTTTCACACTCTACAGCCCAGCCGGTGGTGGAATGTAACTAAGTACATTTACTCAACTACTGTACTTAAGTACAATTTTGAGGTACTTGTACTTTACTTACTTGAATATTTCCAATTTTTTGTAACTTCATACTTCTGCTACATTTTGAAGCATATGTTGTGTTTCCTGCTCCACTATATTTAGCTAACAGCTTTAGCTACTTTTCAGGACAAGATTTAATGTGAAATACATGATAAATTGAAAGTGATTAGACATTTTTTTTATATAAATTAAACCTTATTACAGTATATTAAATAGTTAAAATGAGCCCTGCCTTGAGAAAATTCAAAGCTGCTTACATAAATGCATCAAAAATAATATAGAATATGTATAGTAATCGAAGTGTGGCTATTCTGCATGAGAAATACTTTTATTTTTGATACTTTAAGTATGTTTTCATGCTGATACTTTTGTACTTAAAGTTGTGAATGCAGGACTTTTACTTGTAGTGGAGTCATTTCACAGTGTAGATACTTTTTCCACCACTGGACACAGCATGCACTATACAATAAACATCAATGGCAGGGTTACACTGGCATTAAAATCTATGGATTTCCATCGATGGATGCAAGACTTCCACTCGTCTTATCAGGATGTTTTAAATTCCAGTCTCGTGTTCACTTCTGGGTATCTCCGAGGTTCATCGTCTCGACTCTGCTTAGCCTCCCAGCGATGATGGCCTTGTGATGACCTTCTCATAATGAGATCCGGGGGGAAAAGAGTAGGCATGAAATCAAAGTATCGTCGTCGGGGTCTCACATTAGCCGTGCGAGCCCGGGCAGGTGCCCCAGTTTGTCTCGGGTCAGTTTGTCCTGTTTCCACTGATGATCAGCTTTGGATTAGTGTAGTGTTACACCAGCAATGGCACCTGCCTGGAATCAGCATGTCATGCACTTGCTGTGCCCTCTGCCCTGTCGCAGACAGACACTGTGCAGCCTGCAGAGGGTTTTCTCCTTTTAGTACTGTTTCATACTGTCCTGTCAGTAAACTTCAGCTCTTCACTTTCTTGTGTGCCATTTCTTTATCACAATTGCATACATCATTTTTTGTAATGCGTACAATCTGTCTCAAAGGTTGCCATTCTTCCTAGTTTTTCTCTAAAGTGTATAATCCTGGCACTTCAAACTCCGTCTGTGAAGCCAAACTTGTCAGTAATAGTATAGAATATCTCTGTTACTATTCTGATATGGCACAGCATGCTGGACAAGATTTGGTTGCACTAGCAGTCCTTGACAAATATAAACCAAAACCTTATAAGCATATCCTGCCTTCATAGAAGCCATTTAACAGATTCCAGTGACAGCTATGATCCTGACCAGAGACGAGAATCCACAATCATCTTGTTTATATTCAGCAAAGATGAACAGACGCTGCATGAATTCACTGCAGCAGCTTCTTCTCTTACCAGCCTCTACGTTTTTTCAGCTACCCAGGGTTCATTTGGAAGAAGACGAAAAGTCAGACATGTTATGGAGGACCAAAGGTGTTACAAAAATGGTTGCTAAGCATTCTGTTGCAATTTGTCAATAAAAGCAGGAAATAATCAAATAATTTACATATAGAGTCTAAATTATTTGGTGTTTCATTGGCTGATATTTAAATACAAGCAGCAGGATTTCTGAATTCAGTTATTTGTTTTCTCATAGAACTGCATTGAATTTCTTTTCTTTTTCTTTTCTTTTTTTATTCACTGAGACATTTTTAAACCATACATTTATGAATTATTGTATAATATAATATTATTATATAAACAAATATATAAGTAAACAATTAATAACTTATATGTTGTTTATTGTTTTGATTATTAGAACTATTATTTTTAAATAATCATTTTTTATTTTTTATTATTTTATTTTTTGTAAACCTTTTCATTTGTAATATATTTTATTGATTCCTTATATTCCCCATTTTAAAAAATATATATGTATTTTATACTTTTTTAATAAAGATTACTTATTTTTACTTTTTTTTTTAACTTATTATAATAACAATTTCTATGATACGTATTTTCCTCAATTTGTGGCCAGATTTCACAACAACACACGAAATTTCTTTTTTTTTTTTTTAGAAAAAATGTATTTATTGATACGCTTTATTTTACCCCCCATTAAGCATAAATTAAATTAAAAAATCATTAAAAATATTTTAATTGAAAGTTTAACACACAATGATGTAGTTATATGCAGGACATTTTTCCAATGTATTTGTCAATAATTTAAAGTACACCTTAATAAACTGTTAATTAATGCTTTATGGTCTATTTTCCTGTAGTTGTAGTTGTATATGCAATGAATTGTCATTGTAAGATAAACACAATGATGAATAAAACTATTAACAAGTGCTTTTCAACACATTGTAACACTTGTTAACATGTGCTGCCATATGTCATTGTGAATGTGTTATAACACAGCATTACATCGGTGTATGTACACTTTGCTTGTAAGGATTGGCTCTGACATACATCAGACATGTTCATTCTGGCATATACCCGCTGAGATGAAAGCAAGAGTTCCTCGTGTGTATATTTAACTTCCCTCTCTGGGACCAAGCCTCCACCTTCTGACTAAAACGCAACTTGCTTGTGCTTCTAAAATTGGATTAAGGCTTGTAAGCAGTGAGGGGATATCAGTGCCCTCCGTTTTTTTTAAAAACTGCTGCTAAGACATCAGTATTAAGCAGATCCCCTTTCCATGCCTGGCATAGCTAGCTTAGCTTAGCATCACTTCATCTGTTATATATACACAAACAAATCTCGGTCGTAAAACCTTGAAGCTGTCACTCTGTCATCTAAAGTAAACGATTATAAAGCAAACATGCAGCACTTTCTTTTTGTGCCGCGCGCTGACGATCCCACGCGTCCGTTTTGATATAAGACTTTTCATGTCGTGTTTATTTAACGACATGTGAGCTACAGAGGGTTCCATCATCAGGGTCTGTAGGCTGAGTCATTATAGTTCAAACAAACAAGGCCTCAACACAGTGCATTAGCCCCAAGCTATTCAAAGTAAATGGTTGTCACGTCCACTTATCCGTCTGTTATGCCATTTGAAGCTTTCACTCTGTGTGCAGTGGGGGCAATAAACCAACACAGAAAACAAACATGTAAAGGGTCATTTTATGAATTTGAAAGATGTTTTTTTTTTTCCTATTCACCATTCTCTGCCTGTCACTCCGTTATGAGTAAACCACTTTTGTCTTAACGGTTGCATAAGTTGGTGGCTCTGAATATTTATTGAATTGCAGGGTGTGCTGTTAATGACGATTATAATAATGTCGCTTCTGTGACTCAGAGTGCATTGTGTTAGCGCTTCCGCCGCTGTAGCTATAATTTTCAGAAACATTTTGATAAAATATACAAAAGCCTCTTTTCTCTGTGTCGCTGTGTCTGTTTGGTAAACAGCTCTGCAACCTGTGCATCTATTTATCCAGGAAACACACCATAAAGGGACTCCAACACTGTGTTTGGGTATTACTGTTTTGTTTGGTTTTCTGTTAAAGGGGAGCAACACCTAGATGAATAATTCTAATATGTTATTTCCATCTGATATTTGTAAAGAAGAGAAAATTAAGTCAAGTAAGTCTTAAACTTGTAATGTAAGGAAGTGTAAAGTCCGAATGTCTTTCTTACTCACAACCACTGATTAAAATATGATATAATTTAATTGGTGTATTTAATCCGTATTTAAATGAATACATCTTAATAATCACATTACACATTATCGTTTTACCTTGAGTCCAATGAGACATAAGTGTTTGTGACGTGCCATGGGTTGCTGATGATGCTCCTCTCCATGAGATTAGGAGCAACATGAGAATTGCAGGGCACTGAGACTCGCTGCAGGCAAAAGGGGCCGTACCCTCAAATTCATTGTGACAAGCCGTTCCCTCTTTTCAGTGAAGAAATGCCCAAAGACATTCCTCCCCCATCTTTCCATATCATGACTAAAATTCTGACCTGGTTTCATTCAGCTAAGCTATTGTACTGTTCTTAATGATCCTATGTGTTGACATTTGACCGACTCGGGTTGAAACTGGTGGTATGAAGAATTGGAATATGAGGTTTGCTATTCATGTTATCGTAGAGCATTGTCTGTTTTCCTACTATACCATACCCACCTTAACCTTTTATCTTTAATTATGAAAAAAGCGGAAATGTTTGAATCACATATTAACCAAGTGAACACATGAATGGACTACTGAACAATCCAAGCGAGCTCAGTGGCCTTCACGGCCTTTAGTTACAAATTATCCCTCATAGAGACTCAAAATAACTACAAAGAAACATAAAACAACTACAAAGACACACAGAACAACTACGGAGGTCAAAACAACTACAAAAAGACACAGAAGAGCTACAAAGAGACACAAACCGACTATAAGGAGACAAAAGGCAACGAAATAGACACAATGTGATACAAAACTACCAAAAAGAGACACAAAACCACAAAGATGCGTACTACAAAGAGACAAAACAAAAACCTAGAACAGACCATACTACGTGTCTTGTTCCTATGTGGAAGTGAAAGACCAGAAAGAGATCAAAACAGCTACAAAGAGAGGTGAAACAGCTGCAAAGAGACACAAAATTGACCAAAGATAGACTATTAAAAAATGGGAAAAACACAAAGAGACACAAAATGATTATAAGAGACAAAAAAACAACTACAAATACCCACAAAGGGATGCAAAATGACTACAAAGGAGGCTAAATAAGCACCTAAAAAAAAAAAAGACAGTAACATGTATAAAGTGACACAAAACAACTACAAAGTTATACAAAACCACAGAGAAATGTGTAACACAAAAAGGAGGCTAAACCACTACAGGATCTGTGTGTGTTGCTCCTATGTTGGAGAAGTGGTGTTACCTTTTGCATGTCTGTGCTCAGGGGCCCATTGTCTCATGATCTGCCTTTCAGAAATAACCACAAAGAAACATAAAACCACTACAAAGAGACACAAAAGAACTATAAAGAGGCCAAAACAACTACAAAGAGAGGCGAAACAGCTGCAAAGAGACACAAAATAGACCACAAGTGGGCTCACAACAATTATAAAAAGGGGCAACACACAAAAAGCGATGACAAACAGACTCAAAATAACTACAAATAGACGCAAAACAATTACAAAGGGGCAAAATACCCACAAAAAAATACAAAATAAGAGACCATAAAAATACAAACAGACACAAAACCACAGAGAGATATGTAATCAAAAAGAGGCTAAATAACTACAACATATAAAGCCTGTGTGCTTGATCCTATGTAGGAAAAGTGGTGATACCTTTTGCATGTCTTTGCTCAGGAGCCCATTGTTTCACATTCTGCCTATCAGTGAACATCGTCTGCACATTTGCAAGCCCAGAAACCCTGCTGAATGTGGCACATTTGACTCTCTAAGATGTCACACAAAGACACATGTAATCAGACTAACAAGCATAAAGATGGACAAGTGCCTTTTCTAGCAAGTTAACTGCATCCCACCATTCCCAGAATGGCCGGGGTATGTGCAAGAAAGTGTGATCTGAGAGAGTGTATGTGTTAAAGGGACGGATGATATCACTTGGCATGACAAGAACGTTTGAATGCATTGTGTGTGTGTGTGTGTGTGTGTGT
>CAFUXE010000293.1:115612-131551 GCA_903364295.1 Serranus cabrilla | reverse complement strand
TTTTAGTTTAGTTTTTTATAAAACGTGTCTCCTCTCTTAGTCTCCCATTCTCCCTTCCCCTCTCTCACCCCATCCCGGCCCCTCTGTCCTAATCCCAGAGCCTCATGTCGCTGTAGAGGGCTAAGCCTGAGCTTATACAGCAAGTCTCATTATTTTCTGTCATTAATGAAAAAATCTCAACTTTTTCCAGACAAGTGCTCTCCCATGTTGGACCTCTAAAATGCTGTACCAAATAGTTCAAAGCTTTGATGCTTCATTCATATCATTGACATTAAAATTCAAAATCAACATTTGAATGCTGCGCAGCTTTTTTGTGTTGTGTTTAAACCGAGTATTTCCCAGTGTGTAGAAATAGATTCCAGTGACTGCTGCATAGTGTTGTTTTCTGACTCGTGTGATCCAAACATTTCTGTTGAAAAAAGATTAATTTAATCATATCCAAATTACCTATATCCAAATGTTTTTGTCTCATGGAACATCCTGCTTGTTTGTTGGCATTTAGCTTTTCAAAACAATGTTTAAGTCAAAAACTTTCTATCTATCTCTCTGTATTAGAAGGCCGGTCTAGCAACAACAAAATTTCATTTATTTAACCACAATGACCAAAAAATTATTTTGTCTCTAACACTATTATAGTAAATCACTTAAGTAAGACGTCTTCTCTTTCATACCAACAACGACCGGACAGATATAGAAAGAAAGTAAATAGTTTGGAAGCATTTTAAGATTGCTGATGATGAATATTATATTATATACTATTATTGTATTAGCCTGCTGCCATGTGTTTTTTTGTTGCCAAAACTGACAACGTATATTAATATAAAATGTGACGATTAAAAAGATGAATTCAATCTGATGAATCACTATTGAAACTGAGGATTTAGTTTATTCATTGAGGGGGCTGACATGTGATTTGAAGCTTTGAATTTGAAACCCTCAATAGAAGCTTAAAATAAAATAAAAAAAGACATTCAGTACTGCCCTAGAAACAAGACAAACTACAACAATCTCTTTGGCATCAAAAGCGCACCCCCTTTATAGGCTTATTGTCATGACATGTTCAATTAATTATCCTTATAAACGCTGATTTGTTTGTTTTCTTTGTTTCCCTTCACAGGTAATGTTCACAGGAGAGAATATACCTGTCCACCCTCATGTGTATAGTAACGGTCACATCTGTCTATCTATTCTAACGGAAGATTGGTCGCCAGCGCTCTCAGTGCAATCAGTTTGTCTTAGCATTATCAGCATGTTGTCCAGCTGCAAAGAAAAGGTAGGCAACATGTAATGATGCATGGAGGGGACATATCTAGTTCTTCATGTTAATTATACGCTTTTCAAATGTTAAACATAAATGTCTGTTTCTTCCCCTGCAGAGACGACCGCCTGATAACTCGTTTTATGTAAGAACGTGTAACAAAAATCCAAAGAAGACAAAATGGTGGTATCACGGTGAGTATCGCAGTCTCTCACAGACACACAGCAGTTGCTTGTATAAAAAATGACGTAATTGACGTAATTTTTGCTTGCCTTCACAGATGATACATGCTAATGTACAAACTTTGTAATATTCGTAGAAGAAAGAAGTCCTACTGACCTACGTAAAGCACTTTTTAATCATTCAGTCTTTGAACTCTGACCTTTGACTGGAACAATGGACACCACGCGCTGGAGGCTCTTGACTGCATTTCCCCCCCGCGGGCAGTTGGATGCATGTTTTAGTCGGTTGTAATATAGAGAACGAAAATAACGGAACGTTTTAGATGCACCCAAGATGGATCAGTTTTTTTGGCAAAAAGGTAGAAAAGCAGCAAGCAAGCAAGGTGGATTTGTAGTGAGATAATTATAATTCCTGTTTTAAGATTATTCTTGTTACTTTTTTGTTTGTGTGTGGGTGCATTTTAAGGTCCTTGTGTTGTGCAATAATAACTGATGGATGCATGCTTGGGCCTACAAAGAGAAATCCAAATCTAATCATTTTCTGGAAGGGATTCGACCATCATTACCCCCAAGAAAATGCTTCATCCGTTTATTTTAAAATTATATGCACTGTGAAAGCATCTAGTTTATAATGGCACTATTAATACGTTATTCCCTACTTGCAGTCACACTGTAAGCAGTCCTCCACTTATTTATCAGGTTAAAGGGTTTTAGTGTGTAACCACTTTATCAACACAATTTTCTTCTTCATCTTCCAACTTGAGACCTGGTTGCAGCTCTTCCTGCTGCTGGACAATAAGTCGGTACAGATGGGAAATAAACAGATACGATCGCTTAGTCAGCAGATGACCTCGGAGCGCGTCTCCTCGTAAAGTTGGGCGGAACTCATGTAGTGTTCACTAGTCCAGCCTCGAAGACGTGCAGCGGCCTCTCTTCCATTTAAAGAATGTCTGTAAGAGAACATTGTCGCATGATCCATTTTTATTTGTATGATACTGTTTTTTAATTTCATGCTTTAATCTTCTAAAATGTTTGATTTTAAATGTTGAGTTCTTTTTTTGTACTGTTTTTCAACTAGCTGATACTTTGAAAAGGGGGTTGTTTTGATGGGTCAGTATATTTTGGATTTTTTTTCTTTTTGTATGTGTTATTTAATTTAAATCTTGATCTCCAGAACGGAAATGAATGACAAAAAGGAGAGTCTTTAAAGAAGCCGTAAAGACGCGGCTTTTGTGATTCCCCCTGGTCAGAGTTTTGGCTCAGGTACTTTTTTCAATAAAGAGATCACCTCTAAAAAGATACCTATCAGATATTTTGAATTTAACTATATTTTCACCAAAAGAGACTGTTATGTTTTAAACTTATAACATGTCTGAAACTATTGTATATAAGTCTTTAAATTGTTGGATGATGTGAAAGAAATTAGCAGAGGATGCATTTACTTTATAGCAGAATGATAATAGGAGTGCTTTATTTCATTGGGAGTTAGTCTGCATCTTTTGCTAATTAGGATGTGTACAGTCAGCAAAAAACACTACTGTTGGTTAAAAAAAAAGTTTAGTAGTTTTACAGTGGGGGTGCATGCAATTTTAAACCCTACTTTTTCTTATTGGCATCAGACATTGTGACAACTTTTAGTCTTTCCATAACTTAAGTAATGGTTTATGGGATGGATATTACGAACCTCACCTCCACAGGCTGTGTGGCTCTTTGTCATTTAAAACTGTAATCACTCCATTCCTAAAGAAATGTTTATCGCCATCCAGTCAGAGATACTTGAATTTTCCATCTTGGGTTGTTTGTATTGCATTTTGCTTTTTCCAGGGTCTAGCTGAGTTTCTTGAATGAACTTGAGTGAATGTGATGATACTCTATACTGTAGAGGAGATTACCACGGCACACCGCTATCTCAAAAACTATATTAATAACTTAAAGACATCTATTTAACCAATGATTTTTTTTTTTTTTAGCTTCATTGTAACAGTCTTGTCTGCTGTCACCGTGCTGTGAGAAAATTGACGATGAAAACGATTGTGTAAATGCAGTCACAGCAGCATTTGTGTGGGGGACAGGAAGCCTTCATCCAGTGGGCAGTAGATCAGAAGAGATTTGAAAACTTGCGAGTGAAAATGTTACAAGGGTTTGGATGTGACATGTTTTTTATTTTCTTCCTAGGTTTTATTTTTTTTTTTTTTCCCTTTCAATGTGGTTTGAACTCTTAGCTTGCAGGTTGTTGTGAGTGATCAACACTAATGAGGGTGTGTTATTTATATTTGAAATTTTGTTCTGGGATGTGCAAGCTCCATGTAATAGGTGCCTGTTCATTTTCATAATCAATAAAAAGCAAAGATTCACTTTTATTCAACCTGTGTTTGCACAATGTTTGAATATACAAGCCTTCTGTTTTTCTGCGCCCTCCCAACAGCCTTTGATAGATTTTATGCTGACTTAAAACTGTGTAGCCCCACTCTTATGGAAGTATGCGGGCATATAAATATAATAGCTTTCAAATTCAGAAAGAAAAATATATTTTTGGGGACAAGTAAGCTACATCAAGGATGTGAAAACACAATAATAAAAGCAAAGATTCCCTTTTATTCAACCTAGGTTTGCACAACATTTGAATATATAATGCCCCGTGGGTTTTTCCCCCTGCGGTTCTAAAAGCAGTTTATATTTACCAGGCTGACATGACTTGAAACTAATTAGCCCCAATCCAAAGGGACTGAAGGTGCAAATAAGGATGATGCTGCTGAATTCAGAAAGTAACAACTTTACTAGCTGTTGTATTTCTGAGTGTCTCACAGTTGACAAGTCTATGTTCAGTCACATAGTAATGATCATTAAAAAAATTATCAAATCTATCAAATATTTGCACTACAACACAAAAACTTGAATAATTACATTTATGTATGTGATGTAAGCAACCAACCACTTTAAGACATTTTATGCATAATTTGAATAAGCTTAACACAACAAAATGTTTTTCAGAAATATTGTACTTAAGTGCAGGCTATGGTTACATTCATTACCCTCTTTAAAGTGTCATCAACATAGGCCAAACATAAGGTATTTTTAGTAAAAGTATTCATTTTTATAATGTTATGTTTTGTAATCACAGGACAGCATTGGAGGGAGAAGTACTTTTTACTTGAAATATTATTGCTGATTTTTTTTTACTAAAAATACTCATGAAGAATTTCAGAATATTGGATTATAATCATTGATATAAGAATATGTTTATCAATGGATGTGGAAAAAATATGTATTTATACATATTTCATATATTACTTTAAGTACTGCTGGAGACCAGTAAAGAATTAAAGATTTTATATATTGATTATTTTGTATTGTTAATCTGAATCTGCAAAGAAACTAGTAACTAAAGCTCTCAGATGAATGTAGTAGAGGAAAAATGACAGTGTTTGCACCAGAGATGTAGTGGAGTAGAAATACAAAGCAGCAGAAAAATAGAAATACTCATGTCAAGTTTAGTACCCTACATTTGTACTGAAGTAACCCACAGTACTTGGACTAAATTACTTTTCACCACTGTTGGAGAGTATACTTGTCCTTCTCCGACACAAAGCTCGCCCCAATAACAAAAGAAAAAGTGCGTTAGTGGCGCCATCTAGTGGCCACTTTGCAATAGTACTCATGTAAAATCTCTGATGAACCACGATTCATATTCTTGCATTTTCTGAACCACAAACTTTGAAATTAAGGGTCCCCAAGGAAGGAATCTTGGTCATCTCCATTTGTGGGATCCCAGAAGATAAGATAAGATAAGATAAGATAAGATAAACCTTTTCACTTGTTACAGCAGCTGAAGAGTCAAGAAACCAAAGGAAAAAAGTGTAAAAGACAAAGTGATAAATAACAAGAACCATCTTTAATGCCCTAATGTGCTTATGCATAATAGGAATTTGACTCTTAAAAAAAAGGATGAAAACTAGACATAAATACTTATTAAATACAATAAAAACGAAATTATATTAAAAAGCTATAAACACTGTTTGCAAGATAAAAATGTGAAAAACCACAAATAAAAATATGAATATGTCTAAAGACATGACTTAATAATATAAAATTTGAATAGAGATTAAGAGAAGTACACAGTGTTAAAATGATAATGATAAAATCAGCACTCATCATCTCAGCACTGACTTGATGTGGTTTTCTGCACGAGCTTGGTGACACAGAATCCAGAGCAGCTGGTCTTGTGGGTCTAGACTCTCAACTGTGGGCCTCTTTACTGAAGACCAAGGCGTCCTCCGAAGTGCCCTTGAGCAAAGGTAGTAAATCATATCAGCAGCACGGTCTTCTGTTCTGTAGATGGTTTTGGGCCTTCTAAAAAAAGTTTTATAATTATCTTAATAATTAATGTAAATAAAAGGGAAATGGGCCAAGTGAGTACCCCCCACCCCCCTAAATTATAAAGACACAGCCTTATATCACTTGTGCCTGTAAAATGCACCTTGCAAAAATATAACAATTCAGACTAGTTTGCATGAATGCAGTCTGCAGAAGACAAGTCTGAAAAGGTTCATTTTTGTTCTGAATCAAAGTTGCACTGCTCCAGGCTCTGAGGAAGCAAACCAGGACTGAACCATTCACATCGCCGCGGGGGTGACCGATTCATTCAAGATTTATCTCAAACTGTAATGATGGTACGTAAGCGATAAGCAATACTTTATAGTACACACCTAAACGAAACACAAACGTTATACATGAAACATAAAAATGACTAGTCGTTTACCTCTAATGGGGCACATTTTTAAAAAATGTACCCAGGCAAATAACGTGGTCTGTTCCCTCTTCCATCCAGTTCTCTTTAGTGTTTGCCAATGTCGGAGGTGTAACTGGGGTCTGGCCCTGGACAAAGGTAAAAAATACCCTAAAATATTTGTCCCTTTGTTGTCAGATAGTCTCTGGTTTATACGCCACGCTGTCGCCAGGTCGTATACCATGTCGCGGCGGACTGAAATCCCCCAGACTTTCGTGGAGGATGGGGCGGTATGGAGATGCTAGCAAGAGGGGTGCTCGGCCGATCAGCCATGATGAGCGTTAACCGGCTAAACTAGCGTTACTTGAGGTGGCTAGGCAGTGTATATTCACCGGGTGAAATCACAGCGACATATTCATGGCAGCATGCATGCTTGCCAATTCTGTTGGTTGGTTTTTAGGAGCTGACAGTTGCAGGAATAGCGTTTTCTCGTTGGTAACGTTAGCTTCCTGCTAAGCTGGACACAGTCGAAGCTGTAATGTAGGTTCAGGGGTTGCAGACAACCCTGTAGCTCTGTCAGTCAACCCTAACACCACCTCCATATTCAAGTTACTGTGGAGGACAACCGTGCACACGGGTTGCTATTCATGCAAGTTACAGTAAGAGAGTGAAAGGAAAGCAAGAAAGATTGTGACCCCGAGATCCCCAGGGCGATTATATCTTGCAAGATGCAACGAAGATATGATCAGATTTCATGCAATGAATTAAAGTCTCATATCAGAGTAAAAGTAGTGTTTTATTTTGTGATAGTGGTTGATATCACTTGTGTGTATGGCCATGTCTCTGCTCTGTTGTTTACACCAGTCTGATCATGGCCCTCAACTGTAAACAATGGACACAGGTAGCACATATAAAGGCCATGAAAACAGTTTTGCACTTGATAACCTCAATCTAAAAACCATCTCAATTGGCCTATGTGATATCTAACACCTGTCTCCATTTGCACGGCTGACTAAAGCAGAAGATGTAGTCTTTTTGTGATCTCATTTGAACTATCTTTAAGATCATTTCATGGTAATTGAAGATAGTTTCTGTCACCTGGGGGTGCTAGGTTCAATGACAGTGTTTCTTAAAGTGACCAAGTGCAGGGCACTGAATGTCTCCACCCTGCAGGGGTTCAGTTCTGTGTCTGACCCCCTTTTACTGTGACCTTTGTGGGGACGTGAAAAGAATTTCCCTTATTTACCTTCAGTGCCTGTCACATATTAATGCAGAGCCGTGGTGGGGCCATCTTGGCAAGATGTTGTGATGCAGTGTGTACCTTTGTAATTACTTTGCTACATTGTACTTACCCTATCGCCATCTTTTGTTGATGTAAACCACATGGCAGCATATTAAATTACTTATGTTGCATAGCTGCAGGTGGTGACCTGTGTGTTACTGCATTTGTCAATATATTGCATGCATCCATAAATTGATTAAGAAGTTAATGTTAACTTTAAACATGTTGTTGGATCCTCTCAGCTGTTCATGTTAACACGTGTCTACTTTATGCAGGCCTTCATAACTCACTTTAGTCTCAAATAAAATGTGATTCAACATCCATTGTCTTGCTCAGGCTGCTATCACTGGATTCTCTCCTTTTTCCGGGGAGCTTAGTAGCAGTAACATGAGCAAAGCTCCTTCAAATAAAGGTTCATTGTCTGGGTGTATTAGCTGCAGTGGATCAGAATGTGAGATAGGCCCAGGGCTGCTCAGTTTGAAGTCTGTGCTCCAGGCTTTGCCCACAGAAATCTGTCAAATGACAGTGAACAGCTTGAAATTGTGCAACAGCCGGTGTGGAATAATATGTGCTTGAGTACACGTGGAGCAGAATTGATGCTTAATGATGCACACACTCCATAACTGTAATCTTCTTATCAAACTCCAAGCACCAGGCTATTCAAAGTGGTGTGATTGATTACTGTATATAATGATCAGTGTGTTTCTGAAAAGTTTTTCTTTTTTGTCTGGGTTTAGGAATAGAGCATGGCTCAAGTGAAAGTACAGACCTCAGCACCCCTGGCTGGTCCTGGCCTCTCCCCCGGAGTTCCCCCGACGGCCATGGCCAGCCCAGGACCCCTGGGTCTGCAGCCCTCCGTCAATGGCACAGGCCCGGCCCCCACACCCGCCTGCCCTGCTCCTGCAGTCGGATATGGGGACGCCCCTGTGTCTGCTACATCGCCAGGTAAAACGCCAACAGTTTGTTATTCACGATAATTAGTTTATTTGATTTTATTTGTCTATTTCGCCACGGGCGATTCTGCATTTCTGAAAAATAAATGCTGCACAGCATGAATGCTACAATATCCCATTTCAGTCAGGTGGAGTGTCACTCAGTGAAATTATAAAATGGATTTTATCAATACATAATTATAGGGTGTCGTTCTGTTTCTGGCCCTGTATCCATGTTGCTCACTGTACCATGGATTCTGCTGTGTTTCAGGCCCGCCCCAGGAGAACATGGCAAACCCTAAAGAGAAAACTCCAATGTGTTTGGTGAATGAGTTAGCCCGTTTCAACAGGATCCAACCACAGTACAAGCTCCTCAATGAGAGAGGCCCTGCACACGCTAAGGTGAGGAGTGGGGGCATCGCACTGAAGTCTAAAATTGTGCTCTGGGAAAAAGGTTTTACCAACTTAACCTTCTGAACTCCAAGCTGTTTCTGTGTCTTTTTTTCCCGCTCCTGTCACATTTTACTTACTGTGGCCTCGTTTTTCACTGCAATACATGTCCTGCAAAAAAACAGCACAATCATGGCCCGAAGTAGGGTGAACTCAAAAATGTCTTACATGCAGTATAACACAGTTATGGTGCCATAAATCATAACAAATAAGAAAAAAAAAGTTGAATTTCTCTGATAATTTATTTGACAGAAGTTGGAATAAAATACACAAGTTTTATCGAAATTACAAAATTATGGTGTTTCCGCATGATAAGCACATTGAACTATTTACATTTTTACAACCTCTACCTGTCATTTCCTCTATGCTGTGTGTAAGCAGTCTGCATTTTAGCCTGATATTCATTGAATATTTGTCATGAGACTGTTGGTCTCAGTAGAGGCAGACATAGCTTGTGCAGAATATAATGTTTTGTACACAACCTAGTTAGTGCAAACGGTTTATTTTTGGCCAAATTTTAAACAGGACATGTTGAATAAAGCTATTTTGATTAAATATCTCTATTTTAACCTTTGATTTAGTTACTTTTACTGACGACAGAGTTCGTCACACATGATCTGTATGCAGATTGTTAGAAAGGGGGAAATCTGACAATAATGCCTTTTTTAAAAGTTTCTGTCAATGATAAATGCTCTAATTTTGGCAAAGAAAACATGCTTTTCTAACTCACTGCTGGGTTTTGGATTCAGAAAATGTCTTTTCTTTGTTGCAACACAGCAGCTCAATCTCTATTTTATACCAGATCAGCAACAGTAGCAGTAAAACAAGTGTAGCTAATGTGAAAGTTGAAACAATGCCATTCAAAAGGTTTCAGGATTGCGTTCATTTGTTATTTTTTTCATAAATGAATATTGGTCATGCAGGATACAGCTCCTAACATATGGGTTCCAGAGGGATGTTGATTAAAAAAAAGTAGTTGCCGTTGGGTAATTTCTCTCCCTCTGGGTGTCACTGTTCCAGATCTTCACAGTGCAGCTGACTCTTGGGGAGCAGGTGTGGGAGGCCGAGGGCACCAGCATTAAAAAGGCCCAGCACTCCACAGCAGCCAAAGCGCTGGAGGAGAGTGTTCTTCCCAGGCCAGCGCCCCGCTCCCCTAAAGTGGACATCAACAGCAACCCAGGTACTGACACCACAACAAAACCTCTGAGGGGTCATGTTTAAACCCACGATGTGCAAGGTCTAGAATAGCTGATATTCTACAGGTAGGAAGTGGCTATTTTAAAGGTCCCATATTGTAAAAAGTGAGGTTCCCATATTTTTTTTTGATTATCAAGCAGTTCCATGTGCTGTATAAGTACTGTGAATGTTTCAAAACACTCAATCCACACAAAAACACACACAGCCTGTATTCAGAAAATGCCTCTAAATGAACCATATATTCATAAAAGACATTATGGGAGAAATAACGTGCTTTTCGAACATTTAAGCATCCAAAAATAATTACAAAGTATGAACCTAAATATGAGCACAATATGTCCCATTTATACCAACTGTGTGTTAGGCCTCTAGCTATAGTAATACAGGTACACAATAGTATTTTTTAAGTGATAAAGAATGAGTTTGCAAAAGCTTTGTTTGTCATCAGGGAGTGTTTTTCCTGACTGACATATTTTGAGTGAATGGAAACTAATTTATGTCTAATTTATGTTTCATACTTTTAAGATTATGTTAAAAGATATAAATACCCTCTTTTCTTAGTCGGTGCCTCAGCTTCAGCTGCATATTAGAGATGCAGGCTGCAGCAGCCAGACAAAGTAAAATAGGATAATGACCTGTCAGAAAAAAAAGTGGACCCGTTAAGCTTCTCATTAAGGTTGTCAATCAGGAGCTTAATATTTCAGAGCGGGTTGCTGGTGGCTCCTACTATTCATAGGGTTTTTTAAAGACTTCTCAGCATTTGAAGTAAGAAGGTGTTTTTAATGAGAAATATGCTCTGAG
The DNA here is from genome assembly GCA_903364295.1 of Serranus cabrilla. Taxonomy (NCBI): domain Eukaryota; kingdom Metazoa; phylum Chordata; class Actinopteri; order Perciformes; family Serranidae; genus Serranus; species Serranus cabrilla. Next base: position 120,723 of record CAFUXE010000293.1, on the reverse strand, counting down.
CTAAATTCAACACCTAATAGTTTAATCTTAAGCATCATCACTGGTTCCCATTTTGAAGTCAGACTGTTTGTTCATTTATTATTTTCAACCCTTTAACTGTGAGCAAAATTGAGAGTGTTTGCATCTCACAGACATTATTTCATATTAAACATTAAACAAACTATGAAATTACACGACACCACTGCTGTGTATGCATAATGGAAAGCTGACGGGGTGAAAGAAACGAAATAACCAGAACATGACGCATGCTTTGATTGTTGCTGCCTATGCTATCAATGCATGGACATCAGGCCAAATATTGGCATTAACGCCACAGCATCAGTCCTAAAGAGAGCAAAAAGTAAGAATTTCAGATTAAAACACATACAGGGAGCCTGACTTCAGCCTCTGGTCAGGACGCCATTTCTTCACTATATTTTTACATAGTGAATAGTTATCTACTTCTATATTAATGCTCTGAATGTCATGTATAGTCCCTTTATTTGCAGCATATTATTAACATGTTAAACCAAGACACCAGGCTCAGAGAGGCTTTCAGTATATAACACAGGATGAAAGAATTTTTATGTAGTGATGCTTTATTCTCATCAGACCTCTCTGTGCTGTGTACATTTATAATGAAATAGCTGATGCAGATGGAAAAAAACAGCACTGAAATTTGATTTAATATGTAAAATTATGTTGTGGATGGTTAAAACTGTTTTCAAAGTATTTATTGTTCATTTCTGTCAGTACTGATGCCAATACCAGTGAGGAAGTCACTTTAACATAGGTCAACAATCTGAACTGTTGCATTAGTGCCCTCTACTGTTCATGGCTGGTGTATCGGTGAAATGAGGAAAATCCATTAGGAGGGACATGAGGAGGCTTTAAAGCCACTTATCATGTGCAAGTGTAATCATAACGTTTGAGGGTTAAGGGTGTTATTTCAGTACTTTCACCTGCAGGAGTTTGCTTCCAGGCGTAGCTCTCAAACCACTGGATATATTTGAATAACCCACGTTCAGAACAAATCCCACAATAAAGCCTAAGTGCAGGCTTATGTTTTATCTCTGGCCAAATTAATTACCTCTCGCCCCTCTTACCTCCCCTGCCCTCTGTGGCACTGTAGTAGTGAAGGACCTCGTAGCCAGCTCTTAATGGGATTAAGAAAGCCCTGTGATAGGTTATGTAACAGCAGTGGGGAGCTGTGGGATTAGCAGTGCACACATCATACACGGCCAGACAGGTAGAAAACTTGGAATACAGACATCCTCTTATTTCATCGTGTGGTGCTATTTGTTTTTTTCAGAAACAATTCATTCATACATTATTTTAATGTTTGGTGTTTAATAAATGCAACTCATTTTATTGCCTTGGTTTGAATCATATTTCCTCTGGTACACAGGCAGTATAACACCCACAGTGGAGCTGAATGGTCTGGCCATGAAGAGAGGAGAGCCAGCTATCTACAGGCCTTTGGATCCCAAGCCCATGCCCAACTACAGAGCTAACTACAACTTCAGAGGGATGTTCAACCAAAGGTGAGCTCCCAAAACTGAGCTGTTGATGCAGACAGCAGCGGACAACACGGACACATAGTAGTTCTGTTTATATTATTCCCTTGGAGGACATGTCCCCAGCAGATGGCACAAAAAAAAACTGTGGTACAAAGATGTCGGCACAGAGCCTGCACGCACATCCTCCAGTGATGACATTTACATCACATGGACCATAGCGGATATGTGCGTACTCACAGATGCGGAAAGGATAAGACAGTAGTGACACTTATTGGCCCTCATTTATTAATCAAACGGCGAAACCAGCACAGATACAAACGCAGAAATCATCTGACGATAGGGTTCATGTGTCTCTCATGAAGCATTTTTATCTTGCTTATAGCAGCAGAAGAACGATTGGGCCTTTAAAAAAGCGCTATTTAAATATCACACCCTAATATATACTCAGTTTAAAGGCCTCACCACTAGAGTTTAGGACTTTGAAGGACGCAATACTTTTCTTTTTTTCTTTTCCACCACAGAGTCTAATATCAATTTTCCGACTCAGACATGTGGACTTCATGCTGACTCAAATGTGCGTACACAAGCTGAGACCAGACGTCAGATTTTATCAAAACCTCCTCCCATGTCCAAATTTTCTGCTGCACGTTCATTCGTTTCATAACTGAGGGCCAATGTGTCAACATGGGGGATGAGGTATAATGATGAGCTTTGCCAAAGTGAAATCACAGTTTATTTCTTCATTCTTGAAGCTAATCCCTGTCCCGCATTTATTTTTGTCCTATAATTCTTTAACAATAGATCTGCAACATTTTTGTTTCCTTATTTGTCCTTTTTCAGTTGAAAATCTTTGCACGGCAGAATCATTTGTTGACACAAGAAGTTAAGATTTAATTTGGCCAATTTGGTCATAAGCAAAACTTGCACCGTGTGAGCATGTATATCAAAGTATGAATTAAGCTTTAGAGGGGACAGTAAATTCACACCACATGACTGTGTCTAATGGAAGCTTATCTCATAGCTTTGCAACAGCTTTGTTTTTCCCATCATTAAAGAGAGAAACTAGTGTTTTTGAGTCGCTATAGAAAGGCTTTGTGGACAGATATGCAGATGAAAAGGTAAGCTTTTAACTTGGCGTTGACGTGGTCTTGATAGATTTTAGATGGCTTCAAACTGCACAGTGTCTTTGATCCCCCTGGCTCAGATGTGTGGCAGACATGGCCCTCCACTCCATATGTTTTCTAAACTGATGAATGTGGTGCCCTCATGGGGTCCCTTCGCACTCAGTCTCTGTCAACTTTCTTTCTTCCCTTCGTTTTCTTTTGCTTTACTGGAGCCATCCAGCCATTTCCAAAACTCCATAAAAATGCCACAGAGGTGCAATTAATGATCCCCTCTCCCTCAGTGAAGGAATGTTCTTTAGGATTTGTTTGACTTGCCTAACACGGCATCCATGAAGAAATTATCCAACCAAGCAAGGAAGAAAAAAAATGGAATCTATGTTTTAAAGGCAAAGCTTAAATGTTTTTGCAGTTTATTCATATTCATTAATTAATTCAAATTGCAGGCTTATCCTTTGTGACCAGTCCTCTGGAATGTCAGCTTGATATAAATATTTGACCGTAGTAGTTTATGGTGTTATTCATTTTCTAAATATTATAATATCATTTTAAATCCAGAGGTAAGGTGTCATGGGTTGTGCACACAGTTTACAGTAGCTGAGTTATGTGTCTCCAGAGCACACGCTGTTCCTGGGAACATTGCACATTTCATAAAGCCAGTAATCATCTCGACTAGTTTGATATGCATCAATGAGACGTTAGGATTCCCTCCAGATGGCAGTGTTTCCTCATTTTAAAATCCTACGGCGCTGCTTTTCCAGGGTGATTGAGCACCCATTTTGTAAGAGGCAAGGTAGGAATGTGGTCATTTAAAATAGGTTTTCATAGGTGCGGATCTCTGCAGTGTAAATTGTGGGATTTACGTGCAAAGCTTTGCTTATTAAAGCACTAAACACAGAATACCGTTACAGAGAAGCAAACATGTCTGTTTTGCTTGTTACATAAACTTTGGCTCATTAAAATCCTACCGTAAGGTATTCTGATGCCAAATGTGTGGGATTTATTTTTAAAACGTGGATACGATGCCAGAAAAAAGTCAGTGATTCAAGTTGCAGTGTTGGGTAACCGAGTCTAGTCAGCAGACAGTCTAGCATCTGGCTCACATCTTCCACTATTTGATCCATGCAGGAACAAACAGGGGGTGAAAGACAAATGTCTGTGGGGTAGAGGAGAAAATCTGTTTTCCAGCATCTGTCTGTCAATGTCATATGTCACAGGGATGAGTTTCTAAGAGACAGGCTGTGTCTATTCCTCATGGTCTGTTTTGTTTTCTTGTGCCGCTTTGAAAGGAAGAGAGCGGGGTGAAGGGATGTGTGTGTCTGAGAGAAGGCGTAGGAGTATATATTATCCCAAGGTCACTTATGTTTTCATTAGGTCTCTTCCTTTCAGTGTAGTCGTGCCCTGGATTAATGAAAGCGAGACCTTCTGAATATGAATTCTCTTGATCAGATGACTGACTCTGTGGCAGAGTGGCAGGCCACATCCACAATCAGTCACCTTAATGATGCTGCAGGGAAACGAAGGTTTCCATATGCCCATGTCCTTACCTATTATGATGAATAAGAGTGATCCAGGAGTCATGTTGATGGAAAATCTTACCATTAAAAGGGCAGCCTGGCTCTGATCCATCAGCGCTCTAATCACCACCGAGACCAGTATTGATTCCTTCAGAAAGTGCCCCGATGAGAAAATATGGCGATAATATGAAATATGCATTTATCAGTGTCTTAATGAATCTTATTTATGGCGAAGTGCCTGTGCATAATTTCTTACCATCCAAGTCCGCGTTTAAATCAGCGATTCATCTCTGTTATCCCGCAGTCCTAACCGCACCATTGTTCATTCTCAAATACTGAACATGCTCCGAATGTTTTTCAGCTTATTCAATCAGTGACTGAGCTGCTGCGAAACATTAGGTGGAAATTCGGCCCAAATGATTCACTTAAATGATTATTGCGTCAGGAAAATATTTTCTGTTATCAAGAAATGTGGTTACATCAACCTCTGCGTGGACAATCCCAGACTCCCGTGTTATCATTGGAACACCTGATTCCAGTGACTCATACTGGGCTCCTCCAGTCTATCCACGGCGCTCCCAGCTTTCCTCCTGCTGCCCCGATCCCAGGGGGGCGGGGGCGCCTGCATCCTGCATTCAGTCACAGTTGGAATTTGGATAGGACTTTCCCTGTTAGAGCAAAGCAGAGCAGTCCGAAGCCGCCCACCTCCTCCCAGCCCTCATTTGGTTACGACAGTGAAATTATGTCAGCTGGAAGAACAGTGGGCTGAACGACTGGAGGTGCTTCGCTCTGTGACATTTCCTCCTGCGATGATGTTCTGATACTGAGCCGGCCTTCACTGCTTTCTCTAAAGGAAACTGGGAGGAAAAGTAGGACACCTGTGCTGCAGAGGATTCAGTACCTACAGTACTGTTGTATTGGCCAGTCTGGACTTTTACACCAAGACGAGCATAAATGGCTCTTAATTTTGGTTT
>CAFUXE010000293.1:103729-115535 GCA_903364295.1 Serranus cabrilla | reverse complement strand
TAGTCCGTTTTTGTTCTGTGAGTAATGTTGACCAATCACATTTGGACGGGTTTGGTTGCATGGAGGTAAAAAGTCTGCATGGAGAGCAAAAGAGGTGGAATGCATTTACAAAAATGAAATCTCTGAACCCACCTGTCATTGTCTGGTGACAGTTTTCCTTTTTATTATCTTAAAAACAGTCCAGGAGTCGACTCTGTGTCTCAACTAAAACTCATTTCTATGTCACAAGTTGCTAACCGGAATGTTAACAATGACCAGGGAACGGAAGAGGATAACCAGGCCAAGACTTCCCGGCTATCTGAATAACATCTTCTACACTGGAAGCCTAGAAACCCTAAAGGCTAAATCATCATCAGACTGATATTTCAGGGGTTGCTAGATTGCCAAACTAGCCTAACTAAACTTTACATTTCTACGGAGCAGCTAAAGCTGGTGCAAACCAAACCAGAGTTTAAAAAGTTAATATTAGACGTACTCTCACTCTCAGAAAGCTGATGACTTTTGGATGCGTGACGATATAAAATGAATCATAAACTGTAATGCTCCTTTTTTTTTAAAAACTACAAATATTAGTAGCATAGTACTGAACTTTGCTTTTGATTGAGGCACATTAAGGGTTAAAATGCATTTCGGTTAAACTCTTCACCCTGCATGCATTGCCACACAGGATGCTGATGCATAGAAACATCCTACTGTACATTTAAGTTCTGTATGCTTAACCACACCACAATCAGTCATCACTCTGCTGCGGTTGGATGTGTCATCAGGAGAAGTGATGTTGAATACAGAATTGTCACAAATGTTCTACCAATTGAACCTAGTTTTCCTTTGGTTTGCGTCATACCAGCGATAGACACGCTGTTCGACTGTGTATCTATGGCGATTTCAGTGCCGTAATACTGTTAAGGGACCTGTCTTTCAGTGCGTGGAAAGTCAAAACAAAGTTTGTTCTGTGAAGTGATGCTGCAGTTCTTCTTTGGTGGTCCTACCACTTGAGAGCTCACAAGGAAATCGGGGAATCTGAGCAACTGTATTCTACATCATGTAATTGGTTTGTGGTGCGCTCTCAGCTCAACCAAACCACACTCCAGCTCCAAAAATCCACATTTTAAGGGTGCCGCAGAGCCGTAATTTGTTGAACATCTGAGTCTGAATGGCACCTGACCATGAATAAATCAAACTTATTGTAATACACATTCAATCTGGATAACAGCGGATGAAGAAAACACATTTATCATCCAGTGTAATATGTTGCCTGAGAGATGCCTGTGTGAAAAGATGCAGGGAGATTATTAGCCGGCAGAAAGGCTTGTATAGGACCCAAGTTGGAACAATTTAGCCATAACAAATTCATATTAGTTCTTTAAAGAACATGGCACAGGAGACTCTTTTTTTTAAACAAAGCAATTAATTTTTCTCTCTTAATGACAGTGAACATAAAACAGCAGGTTGCAGTGTAATAATCTTAATGAAGACAGCAGGATCTGATTTTAGACTGATCCCCAGCCAGCCATACCTCTCAGCCAGCCAAGTCTTAACAGTTGGCACTCGAAGGGCAAGCGGGTTAAGAAGTGTTTTTTTTTTTTGCTGTGTCACATAAATGCACACATGGTGTAATTGCTTTGCACACACTGGCAACTCTTGTATGACTCACTCATTTTCTGTGCTTCAGGAGAATTATTCACGCAATGCCTGTTTTTGGTCAGATAATTTCCACTGGTTGCTTTTATTACTAGTGTTAAATCAGCCCTTTTTTTAATCTAATAAGCTCCCTATGCGTCTGTAGCGTGCTACCTGTCACTTACAGTGCTCTAAAGCTATCATGTTTGGAAACAATACTTGATTTACCACTGTGACTCAGCAATAAAGTGTGACAGGAGAGCTGGGGTCGGCTTACACGGGGCCGTGACTTTTCGTGAGCCAGGCATGGAAGGAGGGCACAGAGACGGCACACTGATTACAGAGCTCGCACAAAGAGAGCTTTAATCTCTTGTTCAGAATTGAAAACCACAACAAACAGTAAAAACAATGAACACTGTCAGATTGGACAATTTAATTAAAATCAGTTATGAAACCTCTTTTTTTTAATGCGCTGTGTCTGTTAGCAATTCTTGATAAATAGCTGTTGTCGGTACAGGCAGTGATATGAGTAGTCCGTATGAGACACCAGCTGTCTGCTGCACAGAGACGCAGCAGTACATTACACAGGAGGGATATGAGGTAAGAAAATACATGGCTCCCATGACGGACTTTAATGAAAAAAGGTTTGGTTGTATTAACTGTAGAATAAGAGCTATTGGTGCCTGGTTGAAAGCCTTGGATGGTGAGCCAACATATGATACACTTCACATTTGCACTTCTTGTGTTTTACACTGGACAAATTTGATGTGTGTCTGTAACAATGTCCCAGAGTCATGCCATGATGCTCCAACACATAAACCATTTAAATCTTCACAGTGAATTAATGTAGTATCTGTGAGTCAGAGCAGCCTCAGGGGACATCTGATTGAATAACAAGTTGCGGCTTTTTTGAGAACGCTAATGATCCCTCTGTCACACACGCACAGTTTCTCATTATCACCTTAAACCTGTTTGTTTGTTTCTCCATCTCTTTTATAAACTGTGGAAAACCCGAATCATCTAAAGGTTAACTGTATTATTACATAACAGTGTTAATACATGTAACTGAAAGCACAGGCGTAGGTTATGTTGAATTGATTATCAGTTTATTTGACACTATAAACACTCGAGGTGTGTCTATGACCCAGAGACCTCAGTGGCTGTCATGGTCTCTTCAGGGAAAAAAAGGAAAGTATCTGCATTATAACAGAGCTGGCTCTTTCAATCAAATTGCAGTTAAACAAACCAAATAAAAGTCTTTATTCAGCCGGTTTTCTGATTTTCAAAATGCAAAGAACTAGTTCGAGATTAGGCACGGGCTCTAACCCTTACCCGGCCCTGAAATTTCTTGGTCAAAAAGGGGTATAATATGGTAAATATGGTGTGGTCTTTGGTGCCAGACAGGTTTGCTGATCTGCTGGGATTTTCACGCACAGTCATCTCTAGAGTTTTGCAGAGTCTATTTTTTACACATTGTTATTCTTCTTGATGAATAACTTTGTGATATGAAGCCATGCTTTGAACCGTTTCTTCCTCTCCACCATGACGCATGAGTTGCACGTCATTGTTTTGCGATGCCCTGTCAGAAAACACTCCAACACTTATAAAAGCAATTTATAGGCTCAGAAGCTCAAGATTCCCATGGACTGGATTACTGTAACCGGTTCTCAACTGGAACTGGTTCTTGATTCCCATCCCCATTTACAAAACAGTGAACAAATTAGTTCCTGGTCTTGACACTGTTGTCATCACGCTAAGAAATATGGTCTGTTCTTTTCAATTCCATTGCTGATTTAGGTTTTCATTTATTGCACCATACACCATTGCTTTTCTTTAATGAAGACTGAAATAGACTTTAGTGGGTTGAAACAACCTTCACTTGCCTTCTTATATTTAATGCACAAGGCCAACGTGGAAAAATACTGCTTAATGAGCTATTACTGACAAAGAAATAATGTCATGTGAAACCACAGCTCTGCCATCACATTGGATCCATTCCTCCCATGTGTATTAGTGGTTTCTAACCTCAGACAGGGTCCAAAGAACTTTGAATACACCCCCCAACACCATGACAGTTGGTGTTTTGAGCACTATGTTTACTTGACTACATGGACTGTTTTCTCACACCACTGTGTATTTTCTACACTGGCGATTGCGTGAGGCAGAAGGGAAGGAAAGCAATCAATGATGGACACAGGGAATGAAGTATGGAAGTCGGGAGGGAGAGAAAACAAGTATGTCTGACAGCAGATTGGAAGAAAGTGCAGCTGGTGGAGGAGTGAGCCCGTCCAAGTTTTTGCATTTTTTCCCCCCAAATCTCTGTCACCCTTTTAATCCCAGCACAGCCCCGTAGCCCTTTACAAGGCTCTGATTCAGTTGTGTGTGTAATTGTGGTTTCATGCATACAACTATTTGTGCTAGCATGTGTGGCCGGTAGATGTCTTGGTGGTCAGGCTCAGTGATGCTGGAAGATAAAGTGGGCCAGTACACTCCCTCATTCATGTCTTGTTATTTGTCTGTGTTTGCTTGGCCCACTTTTTCCTGTCTGCTGCTTTTCTGCTCTTTGCTCTCGCACAAGCTCGATTCTGAAAAAGTTGGGACGTTGCGTAAAATGTAATTAAAACAGAATGCATCAAATTCAGACATAGTATTTAATTGAATAAATGTCAAAACATTATTGCAGATGGTTTTATTTACATTTTAGACAATTTCCCAACTTCTTTGGAATGAGGGTTAGAAAATAAATATTTCCATCTTCAATATTAAAGCAACCCACCAGTTTAATGCAGTAGATTAAAGCTACTGCAGTGTTTCTCACTGGTTTTACACATCAGAAATCAACATAGTTAGATGTAACAGACACATTCATCCAATGCCAATTGTTCCACCACCCTGAATCTGGGTGGCCGAAGCCATTGGTTCATTCACATGCTCCTCAGATGGCCCCATTTACCGAGTTGAAAAGTTGTTATTTTTTCCGACTCAGTTGTGTTCATGAGATATAGAGATATACAAGTCCTAATGTGGAAACAACATGGATGCTACAAAGATGTGCTGTATTTTATTGCTCAGAGCATTTAAACAACATATTTGCATGACGGTAAAGAGCATATGAAACTGATCAGGCCAGCCATTAAATGTCATTGGAAATAGTTCTTATATCTGCGTTGTGATTTGGATTCTCTCTCTAAATATAATGGGTTCTGGGTTCTTCCTTGGCCCATGCTTCACCCTTTAACCCAGTTTCATTAAAAATCCAGACAGTAGTTTTCTTTCGTAATCCTGCTAACAAACAGACAAAGAAACCTAATTACATTTATTTACCTGAAAAGGTCCCTTCTCACTCTGCAAGTTTGGGCTGTGTATTTGTTCATTTCAAAGCTGTGGTTTAGCATCCTGCTGTGAGTAAGATATGTTTGACCAAAATCCAACAATGTGACTGCTAATTTAACCAATGTTTACAATCCAACTGTTCAGAACAACACACTGCCAAGCTAGCATAATGCTACCGATAAAAACACATTTACACACTCGGTAACATTGCTTTTCGTGTTCGTCTCCCCAGCCAAGGCATTTTTGGTTGAATACAATAAATGTTAAATAAATCCAAGTTTTGATTATTTATTTTTCCTTTAATGAAAAGGGGGATTGCACCTATAAAGCTCAAACAAGTCAGATCCAGACCAATCCAAATAAGACCAGCAAAAATGACTAAATTGCTACAGCACTTGTCCATGGAGAGACCAGCGAATAAAAGCAAAAATCTCTAATATACATGCAAGAGCCCCACCAGTTTAAAAATCACCCCCATATTAACATAGTTATGCTACATTATCAGATCACTAAGGGGCATGTACATGAATTACCTCAAGTGTCACCAGTCTTGCATAGATTGAGTAATTTATTTGATTTAGAATGACTAATGAGTAGTATAGGTGACCACCAGCTGGGTTTCTACAACCACTACAGTTGACTGGGCTGATTAAGGGTGGCAATATATTCTAAACAAAACTGAATTTAATGTGTTCTCATGGGCAAAATGGCAGCTTTATGACTAAAAGGAAGTGCTGCATTTGGTTTTCATTGCTGCGGTCTGCACGGGTTTGCCAGCTAAAACTGCTGAAATTTTCACTGCTTCCTATAAGCTACCATCTGCAATTGGTCTGTCATGTTTCAAGTTACTGACCAAATATTTTTAGTTTGCCTTCATGGAACTGTGCAAACTCTTGTTTGCGTCTTGTTTTTTTAATTGTGTTCATCCCTGCAGCAATCTATTATACTCAACTACCAAAAATAGTGCAGGGTGTCCTAAGACCTAAGCTTAAAAAGAAAGGAAAGGAAAACCAGCTATGGAAACAATAATAATACATCTTCAGCTAATGTACTACCAGTACTTTTCTTTGTGTGAACTGTGCCTTTGTCATTATATAACTACAATAAAGATGATATATATTTGATGTTAGTATAGTGTAAAATATATGACTTATGGGCTAAAGAAACTAGTGGCTGTATCTACAGTCATGCATTTAAATATGCTGCAAAATATATAAGATGAGTTGTAAGCTGCAACAAGTAACACACAGTAAGAGAGGATGTGTTGTTTTTTTTCTGCACAGGCAATTAGAAAGGAAATCATTTTCCATGCCTCAGAAGAAAATAGTTTCCAGCTAAAAAGTCACCCTGTCATTTCTAGTAATAATTGCAATACCATATCTCCCGTTTCCCAGTACAGGACTGTGTGTGGGCTTTGGATGTGTCTGTGTGTGTTCATGTATGAGTCTTCAAATGATTATAGATGAAAGAGTAACCTTAACTTAACGTGGAACACATTAAAGAGACCTGCAGGGAAGCTTGATTCCTCAAAGTGAAATTCATTACTCACAGCGAGCTGCTGATGAGTTATCATTTGATTGAGTTGTGACATCAGTTGGTTTTTCTTTCCCTCATGCTTGAGTCACAGCCGACACACACACACACATACACACACTCACGTCATCACACAGACAGAGTGTTGTGTTTTTCCTTCTTTTTCTTTCCCTTTCAGCAGTCTCCACACCCTCCCTACAGGTGTCCTGGTCCAGTTCCCTCTCTGTAGTAATAATAATAACAAAAATAATAATTGATAACACAGTACAGGCAGATCCAGCCAGCATGTGCTGATTTTTTGTACTGACCACAGAGCGCTGACGTGATTTCCCTGCCTTTTTTGTCTGCATGATTTTGATGTGTGTGCGCTTGCTCGCCTGTGTTCTTGGCTCACTCGCTTGTGTGTAAGCCACTACTTTCCCACGTTGTAGAGTAGGGTCTCCCACAGGCCTCCCTCCATGTCTCGCTCTCTCTTCTCTCTTTCTTCACTTCCCTCTCTCTCGCTCTATCTCTCCCCTTCAGTCTCCCTCCTCTCTCTTTCTTATCCCTCTCTCTCCTCCTCTCTGCACCTGTACTCGGCGCTCCAGCCCCAGCTGCTCCCATCTCGGCTCTGCGCTGTTGGCTGGAGCCCATGTTGCACTTGGCATGTCCTCTGAGACCCTGGGGCCACACTTGACGTGCGAGGGCCAGGCAGGCCCCCGCCCAGGGAAGGCTCCCGTGGCCAGGAGGAGCTGAGAGCAGACGGATGAGAGGAGGGCTGTGGACTGGAGAAAGACCTGCTGGAATTCTGGGAGTAAAATGCTGACTCATTGGTAGGAGATTGAGGATAGAGGGAAGAAGGGGGGGGGGGTATTCAAAAGAAATGACAGATGTTTTGTTAAGAGTTATCTCGTTATAGTTACTGTCAGTGAAGGGGAAGTATTTCCGGTACTTTTGTTGAAAAAAAGCCAAAGGAAATGCTTCGGGACAACTTTGTTGAGTTCAAGGTTATTTCCAGATTACTAGAACTTGGTCGTATTTTCATAGTTTTGGCTTCAGTTTCTATCAGTTGTGATAACAGTGCACTCCCCAAAGTAACTGCTGAGAGCTGGGAACATGAATTAAGTTGCTTTTTTTTGTCATTTTATTTGAAAATATTGGATTTATTGCCATGATATTTAGTGCAGATATCCGTAGTGCCCCAAGGATGAACTTTTTCCAGCTAACGCGATCGCCAAGTCAAAGGTTTCACTTATTCAATGAAATATCTCAACATCTACTAATTTTGCATGGACATTTATGGTTCTGAGTGAATGAATACCAATGACTTTTGGGTGATCCTGTGGCTTTTACTCTGGCTCCACCATGATGTTTTACATTTGTTCTTCCCAGTTACATTTCTCAACAACTTCAGTGACTTTTCACATAATGCCATCATCAGGAGAAATGTACAATTATTTTTTAAATGACCAAATACCTGTAAAACTAATTCCCATCAACTTTAGCATGCCGGCATGCTAAAGTTGATGGTAGAAACATAGTAAACATTTTACCTGCTGAACTTGAACATGCTAGTTTGTTAGTATGTCAGCTCACTGACATTAGTATTTTGTGTGCAGCCTCACAGCGTGCCTGTTGACTCTTAACCTGACACCCAATCAGGCATTGTGGCAGTTAGCAAAGAGTGGTCACTTATGCCACTTTTACACCAAGGCAGTTTGAGGGCCAGTTCAGAGCTGTTGCCTCTTGAATCAGTTCCTGGGATTTCAACAGCCAGAGAACTGGCTCTCAGTAAGGAAAACTGGTTCCAGAGCAGCAACAACTCTTTGCTGGTCTCGAACCACAAAATGTGTTATGTCAGGGGCTGGGGGCGGGGTTATCCTGACCAACAAGACCAACTAAAACATGTATCATTCATTTTATTTGAATTGTTGAACTGCAATGTGATCGATCAGGCTAGCGTTAGTGGGCTAGCATTAGCTTACAACAAAGGCTAACATGAACTTCTCATGTTCAGAGTTAATAAGAACATGATAGCTATTCATAGCGATCAAGACGAGCAGCACAAATGTGTTGCACCAGTCATGTTTGGATGCTAATGTAGGCCCACAAAACCAGGTGCAACATTTGTAAAGAGAAGATGTAGTTCGCCATTGTTGTTATTATGTTTGCGGAGAGCAGAGATGTACACAAATGTGTAAAAAGTGACATATTGATGTGGCTCCTTAGCCGGTTGAAAAGCTGGTTCAACAGGTTCTGAGTTGGTTCACAAGTTGAACCAGCTGAACCAGCACTAGAAAGGGTATTAAATACCCCCATTTGAGTGACGTCGTCTTGTGAACTTTATCTGAAATGCTAACCAGAAATCCCAGTTCAAAGGGCAGTACAATGAAAAGCGAGAGCATGGCGGTTAAGATCTTTATACTCCCTCATAGCAGAGATGTACATCTCTGATAAATAAGGCTCTTCCTCCTTTAAACATCTTCCAGTGCCTGCTGGTTACATGTTTGGCCGCCACAGTGTGACACCGGGTTGCATTTCTCCAACAATTTATTTAGCTTTTTTCCCCCAGTATCCCCCAATGTCTTATTGGTCCCAAATGCCCCAGCCTATACACGCTAACCAATTTAGCCGCAATGCCTGATTTGCTGTAATTGCAACCTTATTCTCGTTATATCTTTGTTATATCATCTCAGTCATTAAAAGCATTAGCATATAGTACATACATGGGAGTATTTGTAGTTCTCAAACAACTCCAACAGCACTTGTTTGGCCGCTGTTGAATATGGCGCTACGAATTGAGATCTCTTTATTTAATGATGTGCATGTGTGCCGTGTAAAAGAAACTGCCAAAGTTTCCAGTGCACACAGGTTTTCCTGTTCTCTTGGGCTTTCAAGCTTCTTGGGTTCCCCAAATTCCAATCAAGTATTAAATTTCACATCTCACGGCTGCTGAAGTGCCAAGTAGGATGTTTTTGTATAGCTGAAAATTAACAGATATGTATATACACAGAAAAGGGGTAGCTGCTTCTTTTAATTATCTCCACCACATTCACTTACTACTGATTTTCATTTTCTCATTAAAAGCTCCAGGCTTTGACCAAACATGATAATATTGAAAACATTTGGTACTGGAGTCCAGACTCAGTGTCATGAATCTCATCTGCTGCTCTCCATTTGTGTCTACCACATATGGAGGCTGTATGTGCTTGTGAATATAAGTGCACACTGGCGGAGAAGAAAGAGGACAGGGAGACGGATATTAAAAAGTTTGGATTCCTCTCCTCTCTTGTTAGCTTTCCCACTATTTCTCATCCCTTGTCCTCGAACCGGCAGACATTCTCAGCCCTTCTCCCCCTGACCCAGGAGGGGGTATCACACACGCGGGCTCGCAGACCTCTAAATCTGCCTGGTGACAGGCTCAGTCCCGCTCTGTCAGGACCCAAAGAAAGAGAGGAAAATCTATGTTCGGGGCCAGAAGAAAGAGGAGAGGATATATATGTCCCTGTGCTTTGTTTGCCATCCCTAAGCTGAGATTCAATAGCAAGACATCCATCAAGTGGTTGGCCAACAGGCTATTGTGTAGTAATTGACCCTGATGAAGTGGTGGGCCTTTAATTTGGGAACAGTGTAAACGGTGTGAATTGATAACTTGGCTCATAATGTCTGAGCTACTCCTGTCCCATGTTTTTCATATATTTATATCTGCTATATTTTTTTTTAATTTTACCAAATGAGGAGGTTTTATTATACATCTTTCTGTTTCCTGTCTGTTGTTTTGTCCACTCCAGGTATCATTATCCTGTCCCCAAGATCTTCTATGTGCAGCTGTCTGTGGGGACTCATGAGTTTATTGGCGAGGGACGCACTCGCCAAGCAGCCAGACACAACGCTGCCATGAAGGCCCTGCAAGCCCTGCGCAATGAACCCATCCCTGAACGGCCACCACAGGTAAACACACTCACACACAAGCACTTAGAAACAGGAAGACTTACCCTCACAGTTACAAACAAACCAGTTTTTGTTTAACAAGCACTTATTCTGACCCTCCCTTTGAGAATCCTGCCTCCATTTACTATTAAAGCTTCAACAGACTTCTCTTTGACTAACTGTATGATAAGATTTTCTATTTCTCACTCTTCCCTGTGTTGTACTCTTTGCATTTTGCAGTTTGTCCTGTTTTGGCAATACTGCAATGCACTGTGTTTATTTTATAAATAGAATTTAAAAAAGTTTATTAGTGTAAAGTAAATCTAAAACTGTAAATCATCTATTATGCCTTATTACTGTCAGGACTTTCTTATTGTTTACAAATGTGCTGTACCACTTCATAAAAATCTTACAGTTTCCTAAAACAGCTGGACACTTTAGTTTTAAAAAACAGGAATAAATGGTGTATTTGTTAAAGACTAATTTCAGCAATGGGTTAATACAGATTTGGCTTTGTATTGCCAGCAGCCAGATGATCTGTGTGGGACTGACTTAGAATTTACTACAGCGCTCTTGTTCATCATCATAATGAAACAGGCCTTCCAGTGCAGTGGTGCTCCTTATTCATCTGTTTGTAATCATTTTTAGATAATAGAAGGAGGGTAGCTGTATCAGGCTCTGTCTGCACAGACAGGATTCATTCATTGATGGTTTTGGTCTTTTGATAAGAAAAAATAGGAAATATCACCAGCATTCTCCTTTAAATGCTAAAATGATAATGTGATTACAATTATCAGTCATGATGACTTCGTCCTACCAATTTATAGTAGTACCTGGAGCTAAAGATGACATCATTAAATGCTTGTTTTACCCAAATAACAATTATAAACCCATATGTTTTGTTAATTATTAGCGCTGTCAGTCAAAATATTTAATCGCAAGTAATTGCATGTTTGTCCATAGTTAACTCGCAATTAGTCGCAAATTAATCATACGATTTTTATCTGTTCTAAATGTACCTTGAAGAGAAATTTTTCCCTTTTTTATGCTTACTTTATGCAAATGTGTGTTTATTGTCTCTCAAGACAAAACACTTGAATTCACAACTGCGAGATACGAACCAGAAAATCTGACATTTCTCCTTGAAAACTATTTAAATTATTAAGGGATCTGATGCTGATGTAATTTTTGGTCCAACAAGTAATTGGCTAATGAATTGTTTTAGCTGTACAGTGCTGACTTGACATTTATTAATATGGAAACTGAAAGGGTCATATCCGTCTTTCTTCCTGATGCCCATCAGTCCTTCATTCTTGCTTGTTCGAGCTCTCTCTCCTCTCCTCTTGTATTGTCCTCCAATCACTGCAGCCTCGTCCCTGCAGCATGTTAGTTATCTGAGGACAAAGCATCA
>CAFUXE010000293.1:80037-102847 GCA_903364295.1 Serranus cabrilla | reverse complement strand
CTGGTTTCACTTGGTATTTTATTGGTGTGAAGGAAGATGCATTTATATTTGTGAAACTATAACTTTTTATAGTCAACGGTTACATTTCTAAGCATGAGGTTGTTCTGTCCGCCGGGAGCCCTCTTCCTCCCATCCTTTGATTACAGAATCAATTGCCCATGAGCATTGATGTGAATGTGAGGCACTCTGTTCGCCCACAGTCACTGTTCAGTCAAACAGCAGGAGACGTTACGTCTCAGAACAAGTAAAGAACCCATATATCCCCAGGACTCTCTGTCCAGTAGATCCAAAAGTAGAAGCAGCACCAAAGGCAGATTCAGCCCTCTATTTGTCTTTGTCACAGGAAGGTCTCTGATCTGCTTGGTCATTCTGGTTTGCACGCTAATACACACCCACAGACAGATGCCGACACTCACGCCCGGTGGCTTGTTAACGCAGCCCTGAGAGGGGATTCACACTATTAATCACACACATTAAGCATCCTTGAAACAGTGGCAGAGGGATAAATAACCATGAAAGCCTTGAATACATATTAGAAATTTAATAAAAACAATTCACGGGAGAGGACTTTCGACTCATTCTCAGGTTTTCCATCCTCATGTGCACCTACATATAATAAAAGAGGCAGAACACGTATGCCTCAGCACGCACAAATCAAAGCACACATCCACATGCTGTAGTGCGGTAGGTGCATTGCACCACGTGATGGGTTTTCTGTGAAATCCAAGCGATCTCACAGTATGAATCATGCGCCGTATCGGGTCACACAATGAGGCAGGAGAAGGGAAGAAGCCCAAAGGGAAAGACCGCAGCCATTCAGGCATTATCAGACAAAGAGCTGGACATGAGAAGATAAAGATCGAGACAGCACTCTGCATTCCCATAGACAATTGGCACAAAAACCCCTTGTTGTATGGCTGATGATATGATCCCTATAGCCTGAACTACATTTCTGTATTTGTAGGAAGCAAATATTCTATTCAGACATGAATGTAACCATCATTCTTGTAAATTTAGTCCATCTGATCCATTTAAAAAGAAAAATCAATTCAAAAATATTTGTGCTTTTTATCAATCTAGATTTTTTTGGTGGGATATGTTGTGTGTTTAAGATATCGGCCGTAGAGATGTCTGTCTTCTCTCAAATATGGAACTCACACAGAGCTCTTAGCGATCAGTTTCATGTAGGAACTCCACCAGAAACACAATATTTGCTCCATGAATCTGCTCAAAACAGGGTCAGTAGATTTCCTTGTGGGATTGGGTCATGATTTCTGGAAAAAGACGTTGCTGTTAGGTTTTCAAATAGATTTTTTGGCACTTTGAGCACCACAAGCTGATTAAAACTCGATAATCTCGACTGATGAACAGAAAAACCGGTAAGAGGAAATACATGTAAGTTTAAACAATTAAAATCATTAAACTGACTGAATCTCAAACCGTCATGTTATATTAAGTCAGGAATTACTTCATAGATTCATGGGCGGCAATTTTTGGGGATCGAAAAAATGTTTGGATCTTAGATTTGTGGTTGTTCCACTGAAATCCACTGGTGCTTTCCCACTGACCCTAACTAATTTATTTTCATTTCATGCTTGATGAAACCCCACAGTTTAGCCCTTGTCCTCGATCCATGATGTTCACAACCAATCATTTGACCGTGGAGAACAGACAGTAAATATAAAACAAGTCTCATATTTTATGGACCATTCCTTTAAGAGGCCTTCCTGTGCAGACAGAGGACCACCAGTCATGTCCTGTAATGCTCCTATCAGATAAGGATCTCAGCCAGAGAGCAGACAGGCTTCTTGTTGCAGCAGCTTGGCCGACATCCACCCTGTAGGTGTGGAAGTCTTGGTTTGATATGTGCCACAGATTTGGCTTCGCACTTTGGTGTTTTTTTGGTTCATCGAAGCAGGGAAACAAAAATAAATGTTCTTTTCATTTATTATTAAAAAACCTAGCATTAACCATAATATGTGCTGTAAAAGAAATATCTTGGTAGAGCTTCAATAAAACAAAAATATCTGCACATGAAGGAACATTATAACACGCCTTAAGCGCTTTCTGTTCCTTACAACTAAATATGTTTTCTTATTTGTTGCATTCAACAACTACAAGGAAATGTATTACCACAGCTGGTACAGAGCCTCATATAAATGCATATGTACATGAATCCATTACACTTCATGATATATCACTTGTATCTGTGTATGATGTCTATGAGTTCCTATTGGAGGCAGTTATCATGGGGAAGAAAACGTTGAATGGGTTAAACTGTATTTATGGAGAGCAGCAGCAGACACTGAGGGGCAACAGAAAGTGTTTTGTTTGCAGATAGTTTCGTTGGAAGCATTTGTGGATGTCAGTTGTGTTTAAAGTTTTGTCCAGGGTGGGTTTAAGATCTTTGGGATTTGTTAGTGCTATTTGGAGAATATCTTGGTCCTCAAGCCTGTTTTAGCCCCACATAGCTTTGGGGGTGCTATTTCAAATTAGCCTCTTCATGCAGCTGTTTCCACAGACATTATGCTACATGGCTTTAAGTAGTTTGAACACTATCCAAATGTATTTATTATTTATTTATTCCTCGCTGGCAACAGCCATGGCCGAAGGCATTAAGTTTTCTAGGTTCTCCATCTGTTCATCATATTTACATGAATGCGATATCTCAGAAACGCCATCAGGGAATTTCTACATGTTTGGCACAAATGTCCACTTTGACTCCAGGATGAACTGAATGCATTTTGGAGGTCAAAGGTCAAGGGCACTGTCACTTTACAGATCACGTTTTTGACAATTTTAGTTTTGTTTTTTAAAGATTTCATACGTTAATTATGAATAATACGCTTACACAATTGTTTAATGGGATAAAATGATGAAGTTATGACATTTTATATCCAAAAGGTCAAAGGTCAACTTCACTGTTGAATCATAATGTTATGCGAAAATACGTCATGGGCCATTATTCAGGAACCATCAGTATGTCCCCTTTTCAACATTTGGACCTCTTTTCTCCTTCCTTCTTTTCCAGAGTCCAGAGGAAAAAGGGGAGAGTGAGGAAGGCACCGATGCCAGCAAATCAGAGATCAGCCTGGTCTACGAAATTGCCCTGAAGAGGAACTTATCTGTCAACTTCGAGGTGAGTAAACATGACCATTACTATGAGGGAAAGACCAATGTTTGTGCAATCTTGATGTATTACGGGAACTAAACAACTCATTAGAAACTGAAGGAGTCACTGTGATAACACTCTGCCTCCTATTGATAAGAAAATAAGAACTACGCAAAGACGTGTATCCAGTTTTGCTTAATTTTCCCGTCAACTTCCCGTCACAGGAAGTTCGACAGCTCACTGTCTATTAAGGCTTTTGGAAATTCTCATGGTGTTAAGTTCACAGTGTTTCTGGACTGATCATTGGTATGGAGTGTGACGTGTTAGTGACGTGTTTGAATTGTGACTCAGCTGATAAGGTCAGATTCATTTCTTCTTAAGTAGTCAGCCCTGTGTACTAACTTAGGGCTTACATTTATTAGTTGGCCTTTTTTTTTTTTTAACATCCAGTGTTCCTCTTTAAAGGGTCTCCTATTTTTTCGCTGCTAAGCTTGATAAAACCCTTCAATAAATCGTTCTTTGTGAAGCAAGATCTCCAACATTTCAACAAAAACAGACTTTTATCACACCTGTTTTTAATATTCACACCCAAAGACACTGTTTTTTATGGCTTCAATGCCATCTTGTGCTTTATTTTGCGCAGACGTCTGTGTAATTCAACATGATATGTGAACCTTTGGATTTGAAATTCCATTTTGTGGGCTTGGACGGAGCTCTCCCACACATCATAACCAATATACGTTTGTAAAGATGAGCCCAGTAAAGGTATGAAGGTATTGGGAAATTCAATAAGTTGAGTATGAACCCTGCTATTATACAAATACATCTGTAACTTTACCTTTCGCTTCCTGACGCTCCCTCAAATCAGCCAAAAAGGCCTTTATTGTCTTCCATTACATCACATCAAGAAGAATTGCAATATGATTGAGTGTAATCAGTCAAAATGAAATGAAGTTATATTCTAACTTGTGTGTTCCCTTCATGAAGACATTTGGTGTGTTTTAGTTGATGCACTGTGGTTTCCACCCACAGGAGGTTGATGAGCTGTTGCCCTGCACTCATTCTTGAACATTTCCTAATGAGGCAATCAATAAATAGCTTTAAAACACAAGTCCAGCTGCTCAATATCAAGCATCAAATTACCTTAATTGCAATGCATTACATCAAAAGTGTTTCCAGCTGGAGATTTTCAGATTAAACTACCTTGAATTCAGGACTTGACCAGCCGTGCTGCCTGTGCTGAGTTATTTGTCACACACCTGCATCTGACTGTGACTGAGCCGTGTTAGTCTGACGTTTCCTGACTGGAGCAATAAACCTCATCAATCAATCACTGTCATCTGCGGAGCCAAGTCTTGTAAAACCTTGGCAGCATCTCATCTTTTGTGATTTTTTGTGATCAAGAAGTGACAGCCCCAAGATTTCTTCAGCAAAGGCGGTCATTAATTTGGTGGTAGTGAACAGCTGGAGGAAATTCTACAGTACGTGAGATTTCAAAACCCCAGTGCTTTGCTGATGAACTTCTTTGGGATTTTTTCTTTTAACGTCAGTACATTTTTGGTCAGTCTAACACGAAGCAAAGCAGTGACCATTAGAGGAAATTAATCTTAAGCCACCTCTGCATTGGCTTGCTTGTTCATCCAGAAAATATTCTTATTCACAGCTGCGTCTCAGAAAAGTTTTTTGTCGCACAGTGTTGCTGACCTTGATAAACTCAGCTGGGAGCTGCTGCCACTATCTCCCACTGGCTCTGCCCTGCTCAGTGTTTTACTTCTTCCGAGCAGGGCTCCTGTGGGTGTGACGGGGAATCGTTACGTCGCTGTCCCCAACTTCTCTAAATCCACAAAGAAGTCCAGCGTGTCCTTACATGACCCGCAAGGTCTGTTCTCTTTGGCTTTCACCATATCTCAGCTGACTCATCCAATATTCACTCCCCGGTCGGCCTCTCTTCTTCTACTGCACTCTGCAAGGTGCCAAAAACAAGGGAGGCTCAGTTTACTCTGCGTGCCCCCTCCCTTCCTCCACAGAATCCCTGCCTTCCACCTCTCCGACCATCATTCCCAAAAATCACACAGAGGTTGTTTGCATGTTGAGGCTTTGAGGGATAGGCGGATGGGGGTGAGAGGAAAGGGAGAGACAGGGATGGAAGGAAGGGAGGGAGACTCCTCTCAATCTGTTGGCGTTGCTCGCTAATAAGAGTTTACACAACATTGGAAAAATTATCTGGAAAGCTGTCCAATCCTCCCTTTCACACCCTCTTTGTTCGAAACGCATTTGCTCATCAGAGCATGACATGGCTGTCCTTCCTGGAACTACTATTAATAATTTCAGCCAGCTATATCTGGATTGATGTGATTCATTATCTGTCATGTCTTTGTCATTGTCAGCAATTACGCCACTTTCATTTTCAGTCCTTCCAAATTGGAAGCTGACAGCGGCGGTTTTTTAAAAGCAGACCACAGCCGCATTCCTCCAAAACAGTCTCTGTTCTGCTCTGTGTCAGTCTGGAGACTCTTCATTACTGCTGTCTGATGAGCAGTAAATCAGTAACTTCTCTCCACTTTGTCTTCATTTTAACCATCTGTCCACATCGCCGTCAACAGCTATTCTTCGCCTGTTTCACGAGTGGTGATTTGTGTGCCCGCAGTGACGACAGTTTAGCTTGGATTGTTCAGCCTTTTCTGAGCGGTAAATGCATGATTTAAAGTAGAGAGACTGGAAACAAGTCAGACCATCAATTTTGTTGTCTTTTTTTCATTTTATTTCGAGTTTTGTGCTTCATTTTTGCACATCAGTCACGCCGCATTTGTTTTTCTGTGCCCTGTCAAACTAAACTGTCCGAAGGCCAGGATCCATCCAGGCAATTATCCTCTCCCTCTCCTGGCATAACGCACCTCTTTCTTCCCCTCATACCCCTGATGGGTCTCCAGCAGATTCACTTTCATCCTCAATCAGCGTGTTGCATGCATACACGAGATCAAGTGTAAATTACACGTCCCTATGGGTCTTTTCTTGCCTGTTGGGTCCATTACATTATAACTCATTAGACAAAGTTTGGCCTCATCTCGTACCCTGCCATGTCACATCCCCTTTACCGTGTCCTCTTTGATGCTCTGAGAGGAAACGGTACACTCCCACACCCCCAGTCACACGCATAGTTACACATCGAAGCATCCTACACAAAACCGTAACGGTCATCTCTCATGTGAACGCCTTTCACAGCAGCCATGTTTTCACATCATCTCATCCCTGCCCTTATTGGGGCATGAAATTACCCGTGAGTCACCGCTAGCGAGTGTCTGCTTTCCCATCCCTCCGCAACGATGAGGGTCGCCGCCACCCTGAGAGCCAGTTGGCTCATTTAATCCCCCCGTCAGGCAATATCAAACAGATGTCAGCATCAAAGAGGAACCAATCTATAAATCACAGCTTGTGTGTTGGATCGGAGGCTCCCTTTTCCAAGGAGGACACAAGAGAAGAGGGTCCGGGCCAAGAACCACCCATCTTACAAGAAGCAGCTTCCCTCAGGGCTTGTCCATCCACGGCTCGTCACAAAAGAGCCTTTCTTCCCTCTACCAGTCCGCGCCATTGTCCTGCCCTGCTCCCATAGCCTCCTCTTCCAGAGTACCTGAGGTCTCGCATGCACGGATCCTCAGACTGCTCGGGGTATTGATGTCTCCATGAGAAGCCGAAGCGAAGGCCTCCCATGTTAGAGAAAAGAAGAGATGAAGCGACAAGAAGAGAAGGGGATTGAAGGAAAAAAAAGTGTTTCCTGTGTACAACCCGATCCTTGTGATAAGGTTGTAGACGGGTGTGTTTGTGTGTTTGTTTGCATGCATGTGTGTGTGTGGCAGTGCGTGTAAATGAATGGAAGTTCTGAAATCCCATCGGTGTGGCGCAGATCCCGTGTCGTCTGCCAGGAGACTGACTGCAGCTCGTCTGCCGCCGTCCTGGGCCAAGAGTGTGTGACGTGTGCACAGATACACACTTTGTCTCATGCTCTTTGTTGACTCTACCATGTACATATTCAGGCCACAGTCGGTTATTTTGCTTTCTGTTAGTAAGTGCATGTTTCCACTTTAGACAGCAAGTAAGTGTTATCAGTGCAACACTTATCCATCACTTTGGAGTGTTGTATTCTTGCAAGTTTCCTCGGGTTGTTTTTAATAAGCATACAGGCCTAAAACCAAAGAGCATGCCTGCTCGACCCTCTGTCTCATCTTATACACCCATTAACACACATTTTCACACACCAATGGTGGCTGAGCTGCCATGCGAGACGCCTCCCTGCCCATTGGGAACAGTTTGAATTGGGGAATGGGGATTACAGAATTCACCTACCAGCACTTCTAGACTTAGACTTCTAGACTTAGATCACTTATTAACCTACTACATATCGTCAGTTAAATCTGTACAGAAACTTTCGCCCAATCACCATTTTATAAACATAATTTTACCATTATGTTTTGGGTGGGGCCTGTTGCTTTCTGCAGTTTTCTACAGAGGATCCTGGCTGGAAATAAACCCGGAGCATTGCCATCTCAGTGTCTTATCCACTCACCCACCAGGATGCAGATGTGTTTACTTCTTCATCAGCTTACCATCTTGCTCAACCACTTTAATTGAGTAGTTACACTTGTACAGAAGAGCCTGTGGTGGACAAGGAGACAGAGAGAGCTGGAATGAGTGATTGACTACAGGCACAGAATCGAGGACAGCTTCCTGTCCAGCACATCCCATCATTCCCTACCTCAGAGCTTTCTGCCTGCTGGTCCATGACCAAACACAATCACAGCCACGCTCCTGTAAAAACTCAAAATGATTTTATCCCAGTGACATAATCTCGAACCGACCAGCACTGGTGATGTGCAGTGTCATCATCAACACCTTCGAGTGAGTTCAGAAGTTGGACGCGTCCGTTCCTGTTGAATGTTGTAGCGTACAATAAGCTGCCATGTTACATTTCCTTTTTCTGGAGATGAGCGAGACCAGAGCGGATCCCCTGGGTGAGAGCGAGTTTGGCTGTTAGACTGGACAGCTAGTGCTCCAAGGCTGCCCCGCAGCACACATCCTCACTGTATCCTTAAAGTCATGGTGCAGGAATGCTGACAGGCGAACAGGTACTCTGACAGGAAACACGGGACCAGTGTCACACTTGTTAACACAAATGTCCTGCATTTACTCGAGTAGTTAGGCTGAGGAAACCTAAATATAGCCTCCTGTTTTAGCCTGTATTTAATAAAGTTATAATGACATTTTTACAGCAAATAAACTGCTTCAACTACTTAATGTACATGATACGCTTCTGCAGTAATAGGCTGCATGTTTTGTCTGTTATTGGTGTTCTAGTTAAACAAAGCACATGTTTGTGTTAGTATAGTTATATAGTAGAGAGTAGAGAAAGGGTATACACAATATCCTTTGTTCTCTTGATGGTCTGGTATTAGTCTGTGTTGATGTGTGAAGTATTTGAGGAATGCTCGAGATTCTGCTTATCAGTTTAATCAGTTTTATCGGTCACTGGGTCCAAATGAACTGTTTCTAGATTGCATCTGATTGCTACAATTTGCGCTGTCTGCACCACAAATTGAGCTCAAATAAAGGAGAGTGGGAGAGAGGGAGCGGGGGAAGTGGTGTTGGGGGGCGGAGGGTTTTGTCCAAAGAAACATTCACACACAGCAGCTCCGGCTACAGGGAGAGCGAGGGAGAGAGCGAGGGAGAAAGCCAGTGAGCTGTGAGCCGAGAAGGCGTCCACATTAGCCGAACATGTCCTGTTGGACTCGGTAAGTGTGTGAAACTTAATTCTTCCTCCACAGTGTGTTTTCCTAAATAAGGTTGGGGAGAACCCCACCTGCTACACGCACACACACACACACACACACACACACACACACACACACACTCTCACACTGTTCTCGGACTTCACAGGAAGTAGATGTGATTGCAGAAGCATGACCTAACGCCAGCCGGTGTTTGTTTTAGGTCTCCCAGGTGACCAGAGGCTAGAGGAAGGAAACTGAGCCCCCATCACTAGAGACTGTCATCTAGGAACATGTTCCTCTTCGTATGTGTGTTTGTCAGTGTGTGTGTGTGTGTGTTGTATATGAATAACACGCGCATATGGGTGGGTAGCACTGTGACCATCGAGAACAGATGTTTTGGACCACCTGGTGTAGCTGCTTGCAGAGTGCGCTGCACACACTCCCTCACACATATCATGCACGACAAAAACACCCACATCCATTCAGTTTTTTCTGTCTTTTTGTACTTTATCCAAAATCTGTTTTCCATCAGACATCTTGGGACAAAACTTAACTTGAAGTTGTTTTCATGTAAGTCCCTCATTTTCAACCTGTTCTTCCTGTACCTCCCCTCCCCTCCCCTCCCCCTCCCCAGGTGCTGAAAGAGAGTGGCCCCCCGCACATGAAAAGCTTCCTGACCCGCGTCAGCGTCGGTGAGTTCTCCGCCGAGGGCGAGGGCAACAGCAAGAAGCTGTCCAAGAAGCGCGCTGCTCTGTCCATCCTGCAGGACCTGAAGAAGCTGCCCTTCATCCCCATCGTGGAGAAACCCAAGACGCACTACAAAAAACGTACCAAGACCATCCTCAAGGTACTGCAGCTGGGGCCTTGGAGGGCTGACACGCTGTGATTTCATCCTGTGAATTTTAATAGTCACATTATGCAAAACATTTTTTGATGCACTCAAGGACTTTTTTTTTTTGGCAGTCAACTGTTGCTACTTATCAATGATAAAACATTTTAGCATGGCAGAATTCTTCTTTATCCCTGTTTATCCGGAATGTTTGAAATCTGATATTGTGATATTTTTTCCTCCTAATTTCCTGTCTTATTCTGCATGTCTTTATATCTAATGCATCTATCCCTTGCAGACGAGTGTGATCTCATTTCCGTTCACTCATGTGCAGTTCGGTTGTATATTACAAAAGAATACACATACAATACACCCCCTCCCGTAATACCAGTTAAGATCAGTAGACTGCAGACGATTGTGATAATCTAATAAATTAATGTAATAACTGGAATTGATCATTGTGCTTCTCCTCTTTTCCCCCCAGACGGGACCAGACTACGGCCAGGGCATGAACCCCATCAGCCGTCTGGCTCAGATCCAGCAGGCCAAGAAGGAGAAGGAGCCCGAGTACCTGCTGCTCTCTGAAAGGGGGATGCCCCGACGCCGGGAGTTCATCATGCAGGTAAACAATTGTTTTGTTTCATTCTGCGTTACATTACTTTTACCCGAAACTTTTGTCAAAAACTTCTTAAAATAAGTGCATTCAACCATGTTGGTACGGCACCCAAAAGTGCTAAATCAATATCATCAAATATCCTGATCTACTTAAAGTGTCCTTTTAGAGTGGTGATCAATCGGCAGCTATTTTAGATTCTGTTTTAGTCTTTAGATGACTTATTAAGTCACATTTTAGTCATTTTTATACTTCATTGTTTTACTCTAGTTTTATCAGACTTAAGTCAACTTTTAGTCATTATTTTTAGTCATTAAGTTCCCTCTCTTAATTTTGTCAGCAATTTTATAATTTTATTAATTTAATCAATATTTTGGATAGTTAATTTGGTTTTTGCTAGTGTGTAATCAAACAAACTCTGGTGTGGACCAAAGAAGTGAATAATGGGGATCTTGGTTCACTCCAAAGTGCACCAGAGTTCAGTTCGCTGCAGGTGAGATCGCAGTCTGAACCAAAAAGAAGGAAGCGAGTCAAAACAAAGTGCATTCTGGGTTGAATTTGCGTGGAAATTTAAGAATCAAGACCAGGCTAAGTAGCAGCAGGCTTGAAAAATATCTCTTGGACAGACGTGGTCTAATGATGTAGTAAGGCGCTTACTGAAATATGGTCAGACAATCACATTACACAGTTTGAGGCGACACACAAAGCACCAAAGTCTCATTTAGTCACAGAAGGTGGTGGCTAATGGATTAAATCACACACCAGATCAATGGCACATATAAGTGAAAAATCTCCACCAACAGTACATAAAAGTCAACAAAGTTTCAACTTTCCGTCACCTATTCTGTCCAATAGACAAAGGACTTTTGTTTACAATGATTAAAGCTCAGTGTGGAAGCTTCACCACTGAATCACACCAAGTCCACCAGACTTTCAATGTGAAAGCAACCTTCGTCTTAGTCCTGTATCCAATGTCCTTTTTAAGTCATCAGATAATAATGAACATTTCAGTCAAACTAGTCGAACCAAAACCAGAAATGTTTCGGACTTTATCTTCATTGTCTGATGAAAAACACAGGCTGAAGGAAGAATGCAGCTCTGCAGTTACTCTGAGTCCTCCTGACTGTGTTTATTAGTGATGTGCAGCCACAAACTGCAGATTTTATGCATATAGTAGCACAATTGTCAGGACTGACAACTGAGACAAGGACAAAGACTGAGCACTGCAGCGTGAGGAGAAGGGACAGAGGGAACATGAAGGTTGAAGGTGGCAAGATTTTATTTTATTTTGGTCTTGTCAACATTACACATTGTAATGACGCGGCAGCCACCTTGTCGACGTCTCATCTTCCTTATATATTATATCATAGATGTCATTGTGGTGGTTGCCAGGACCCCTTTCATACTGAAAACGAAGCCCTCTTCATTTTCTCACCTTTGTCACATTTCTTTTTTTCTAATGCATGCTGCTACAAGATACCAGTTACCCTCCAGCGATACAAGTTTTAGGTAATGCAGTTCAATATAAATGAAGTGGGATTACGTACGCACAGGAAGAAAAGGAGCTTAACTTATCACCTGCTGAATCCTGAAGATAACTCCATAATGGTTCATCAAAGGGTGGGTTTATAAGCTGATGGATGAGGAATATGGTGGAGAAGAGGCCCTGTAAAGTTGTTGATGCTCCTCAACAATAAACCCTCTCTGTCCGGCCAAAGGAAGCCAGCAGCAGCATTATATAACCTCTTTACACTAGAACACGAGTTTCTTAGTTTTCTCATGGGACTACCGTCTGGTTTCCTATTTCCGTCATGTGTGTAGTCCCGACGCAACGCTGAATACAATCAACATACATGTTGAAGGAAGCAATTTAGGCGTAACGACATAATGGTGCGTCTTTATCCTGCTTCCATTTCTGATGTTCCAAGAAAAATTGATTTCATGTCTGGACTGAGTATTGTTTTATTCAATTCCAAAAGTGTGACCCGTTCCTTCTGTTTTTCCTTATTCAGTATGTTGTTTCCTTTTTGTCAACAATTTTTGTTACGTTTCCTCTTTTAAAAGCTGTGGAGCGGAAAATGACAGCTTTGTTTTCAAGTTCCCATCAGAAAAACTAACCACAGCAAAGCTTATAGTTGTGATATTTCACCAAAATAAACCATTTGCACTAACCAGATCCTGTAAAAAACAAAAATTATTTTGCTTTCGTGAAAACACAGAGCAGAGAGGAGAGGACAAGAGCTGTTGTAAATTATAAATAGTTTAATATGTATAGCATGTTTTTATGTCTTTTTATAAATATTGGTAACACTTGGAAAAATACACATATAGATTCAATTTTATTCACATTTTTGGAAATAAATAATCAAAGAATTTCAATTTGTATATTTTCTTTCATGATATATGTCATTATCAATGTGTTAAAGTGCACAAAAGACATTTTTGAGTTCTTGAGCCATAATTCAGCTGTTTCCACAGATCTGTAGAATGTATTTTTTATAGTGGAAAACGAGGCCACCGTGAATAAAAAACTCTTTTGTACTTCCTTGTATTTCCCCTTACTCCCATTTTCTCAACTCTTTCTTGCTCCCCTCTTGCTTTTTTGTCTCTGATCCTCCAGTTCCCTCATGAAAAGTTTGATATTCATTAATTTTACAGTTGCATATAAAGCTCAGAATAGATGAGCACGTGTCTTTACAGCCTTGTTTTCCTCAAAAGAGCAGCCAACTTCTCTAAATGATTAAATTGAATTTTCAAGCTGTTGTTTCAAACAGAGAAAGCACGCAGGCTCTCTTCTGTACTACAGAAAGTTATTACTATGTGGTCTGTGTAGGAAGGAGCCAGTACTAATCAACAGAATGACATTTCATGGTCTTGTTGCAGCAACAACCTTTAACCGTTAACTAAGTTATGCATGATTTGCTGTTTATCACTAATGCAGTAAATAGAGCACGGGCTTTCGCAGATGGAATCTCATCAGATACAACCGTTACTTCAGCTTTCATAAACAGTCTGAGACCATCCATAATAAGCCACATCATTGCTTAATAGAGCTGCCTAGATTTTAATAGAAACTTTGATTACCCGTCTATTTTAGCAGTGAAAAGTGGAAGCTACCTCACAAACACATAGTTTCTTTTAGTACAATCACATGAATAGTAACAAAATAAAGAAAAGATTGTGAAAAAGTCCTACACACATTGATGATCACGAAAAAAAAATGTGAACTTGTAATTTAGTAAGTAATCAGGTTGTGTCGTGTGTGAGCAGTCGATGAATGGAATCAGTCGGAATCGCAAGGTTGGAAAAGAGTGATGTCGGGGAACTGTGGCCCTGTTCAGATCATTACTGTGTCTTCACATGCGCGTCCCCATGTGATCGGATCTCACTTCCCTGCTCTACATGCAAGTTAACACATGGTTAATACAGCAGGCTTTGTTAGCCTGCAGGAATTTCTGTGGTAATTTCCTACATAGTTGTGAATTCAGGAGTGTTTTATGAACCTAAAAATATAAGGTTGTTGTCTACTGAGGCATCAACTGTATGATGATACCATCCCAAACACAAGATTCACTCTAAGTAACATGAGAAACAGCTTCAAAATACTTTAAACACGACCAAAGCCCCTTTCAGACTTCCGTTTCAAGCCCCGATATTGACGCTTCTGTAATGTTTCACCTTCAATCTGAATGTCCCAGAGATGAATGGAGGAACCAAGTGATCACTGCCTTCAGAGGTGGTGACAGAGGTGTTAAATTGGGGAGGCTGTTTGAGACGGGATCAATGTGAACCGGTGGAGCCGGCTAGAATGAAAATATGTGATGTAGGTTATTTGTGCATCCAATACTTGGGTAATAAGAAAGGAATTGGTCCGTATCATCAAAAGATGGCCTCTACTTTGAGTCCGACCAATCAAATCATGTTAAATAAAATGCAGAACAACTTGATATGTAGGATCTCTACAGAAAGAAACAGCGCAAAATGCAGTTCTTCCACCACTACGGCACTACCGTCTCCTCCCATTTCGTCCCACGATGCCTTACTGTAGTGTGAATGGACGCCAATATTACACCGTTTCAGAATCAGGATTTATGTCGTAAGGCGAAATGATAGCAGATCTCGTTACAATACTTTTCGGAAAGGCAGTATAAAAACTGTGATTTCAAATCTTTCGAACTTCGAGCTGTCCACTTCTGATCAGATCAACCAGGATGCATGATAATGCCAGGTCTTAACATGAACACAGAGAGACTAGTAGTTTGTTTTTGTTGTTGCTAGCCGTCTGTTCAGCGCATGTGAAAAGCAACCAGCAAAGCCGCCGTAGTCTGTCTTAATTTATGCACAACATCTTAACTGCAGCTCTCTTTGTCTCACTCTTCCTGTTCGTCTTTCTGTGTCCGTCTCTCTCAGTCAAACTCTCACTCTTTGTCTCTCTTTTCCGTAATCCTCCTCTTTCAGAAGAACAGAGCTTCTCTTAGCATCAGGCAGTAATTCAGCCTCAAAGCTATTCTCCATGCCTCTTTGATACACACATTAGGCCCTGCGAGTGTGTGCGTGTTCCCTTTGTGCAGTCCACTCACTCTTCTAAAATTTCCACATTGTTTCCCTTGGTAGGCAGCAGGGCTCAAATGAGTCTCTGTTTTCACATCTTTTATTTTTTACTGAACCCATCACTAGTTACTAAAAAGGGCTCCAGTTTGTGTCACATGCCTTTTGAGTGGGTGATCATCTTTGAGAATTTGATAAAAGAGCGATTGTGTTTATTTTAGCAATTTGGTAATTTATTGAGGCTTTCCTCCTCATTGTATGTGGTGGCCTACTTGATGCATTCAGACGAGCACTTAGTGAGCATGTCAGACCACTTTGAGTAAGTGCACTGAGGCCTGGCTGTTCACAGGCTTTGGCTCCCAGAATGTTATTTGTACAGTGTAATTGTCTGTTTGCATAACATAACGACGTCTGATATTCTCTTGGAAATGTCTCTGCTTACATTCTGTGTGGACAGATTTAATGTTTTGGGATCACTGAAAAACAAACACTTCACCCGGAGCATTTTTGTGTGATGTAAATTGCACGGCTGACTCGGCCCAGTGAGCGAGGCAAAGTGTTCTGGGCTAAAAGTGAATGAAAGAGTGTCAGGAAGAGGAGAGAAACGCACATTTAATATCGTTTTTAGCAAATCATTAAGTGATTCTTCGCCCCATGATGCATCTGTACAGCCATAATATTTCATTATGAATCCAAATATAATGCCATTCCTGGTGTGTTTATCTGTCGCGTGTGATTCTTTGCAGGTGAAGGTGAATAACGAGGTTGCGACGGGAACAGGACCCAATAAAAAAGTGGCCAAGCGGAACGCAGCCGAGGCGATGCTCCTGCAGCTGGGATACAAGGCCTCCACAGTCCCTCAGACCCCCACCGAGGTACAATCCCTACTTCACCTCTCCGGCTAACGCCAACTTGTGTATTTTACAGCCGGTTTATAAACACGTCTCCCACTCTGTTCATTTATTTTACCGCCTGATTACTGTAAGTGTAGACAGTTTTTCACAAGTTTCAAACAGTTTGTATGTACAGTGTGCTGTCGAGGCTCTACTGAGGGAAAGGACTGCAGCCTACAGCTATTTTCTTTCTTCTTTTTTTGAATTAATTTTTTTCATCTTTAACAGGGTAGAACATGCCCTGTCTCAGGACCTCATAGAAAATAAATAGAAATAAAGAAACATCTTTATAAAAGCATTATATGCATTATATATATATGAGCAGGCTGAAAGACTCTATAATGACAGAGTCAGTTGTAAATTACATGAAAGGAAACATGTCAATATTGTTCATTAGAGTCCAACCAATATGGGATTTTAAAGACTGACAATACTGATTTTTAAAGGGGAAAATTCATCAATAACCAATATGGTGGCCAATATAATATATTTTTTTAGCTTGAATGAAAATAGACCTTTTTATGTGGATTGTGCACCAATTTTACATCACTCTGAAAATGAACCGAGAGCTACTTTCTCAAACATAAAACTTTAAAAAATAATTTAACATTTTTATAAATTTTTCTCTCTCATGCAACCTCTACTTCTTCTGTTTACTGACGGATTACAGTAATACATCACACTGCCATCTTCTGACCAAAACACGTTGCAGCTTAGTTTATTTGCTCTTAAACAGTCAATGGAAACGTCTCTAATTTGCATTTTCTTTAATGCAACGTTTCAAGATTTCACTTAGAATTTGCTTTGACTTTAATGGAAACACGGCTAGTGTTTGTGTAATCCCTCTCGCTGCCAGAGAGGGGAGACAAAAGTTCCTTTGTCAAGCTTAAAGCAGAAAAAACGCTCATATATCAATTAATCCATCAGTAATTTCTATGATGAACCAGTTTGTATAAAGTCTTAGTGAAAGTAGGTCATATAATTTGAGCCCTACCAGTTGTTTTCACAAGTGTTTTTAGGAAAGAAACAGAAACACACACACACACACACACAGTGAGATGTGTATGGGACGTCTTTCCATTGGTATTCCAGCAGCCGGGCTGCAGAGCTGCTGATGTTGATTGGTTGGTATCTATGCAGCTGTATGCTGAAGGTTTACTTTAAGAAATTCTTTGCACTCCTATTTCGTCGACTTGTTATCTCATCTGTAGAGCACTCTGCAGAATTAAAATAATCCTGATACTCCGTCAATTCTCTGATTTTATCACGAGTCCCAGTGCAGCTGACATGGTCAGCCTATTATATAACCTGCTCAGCTCCCCTCAACCGAACGTGTTTTGCAAGCAACCATTGATCACCATCATCTTTATTCACCTCGCTGGTTTTTAAGCTCAAGGGAGCAGATTAAGTTGGAGATGACGTTACATAACCAAGCTCTCTGTAAATATTCATCATTCCCCCGACAGCTCATTAGTTAGATATGTGCTGCTGCATATATCTTATTCAGACAGCCATACATACCATATAGCTAAAGGATGACACTTGCTCTTATCAAAGTGTCTGTGAAGCTGAGTCGTTTTCTCCAAAGAAAACACAACCCAGTTTTGCAGTAATATTCCCTTTTGCCTTCATCCTCATGCTGAACAGTACAGCATTTTTCATTTGTCTCTTTTACTGCTGACAAACTTCTAAAACTTTATCACTTTGAAAGTTGAATGCTGCACACAAGATTTGCATATTTTGCATTATATATTGTGTAAAAAAGTTTTCATATGAGACAGCATGTAAGCTGATACTGATAGATAGTAATATAAGCGACGAATCCTTAAGGCTCTAGTTTAAATTACCTGCTGTTTCTCAGCTAGCTGCCCCTCAACCGACATGCCAAACTGCATTGGAGAAACACAGATTTTTAACGTGAAACTGCTTTATTAACTGTTTTTCCTGGTTTTAATGACTTAGTTCATTTGTTTTGGAGTCGAGGAGACTTCAGTGGATAATTCAGCTCACACTAAAAAAAACAAAAGCCCTGTCTAGTGAAAACTGATGGAACTCTAGCCTGGAAAAACTGATTGCAATGACGGCATTGCTCCATCTTTTGCTATTGATTTGATTGAGAGATCCCTAGTGGCATAAAATTACATACAGCTCGTTTAAGAATAGTATAATATTGTTATATACCAACACTTTTACAGATGTGCTGGTATGTGTTCAGTAACCTTCTCTGTCCCAGCAGTCTCTTGCTGCAGTATTAAATGGGATATTGAGTATTGTTAGTATTGTATCGAAGTTCTCTCACTGTTTAAGCTTATTCTGAGTTTCACTTCTGGTTAAACTCGAGGCAGAATATTTAGACAGAACTGAGTTAGTGGCTGACACATGGCTATGCATTGTCCTGACAACTCTGAAAACAGGAATTTGTTGGACAGCCGTCTTCTCATCAGATCCTCAGACAACCCCGGGCTCTGTGGAATGATTAAAAGCGTGTTTGCCAAGCTCCTGTTTTGTAGAAAAGGTTGTCTCTCTTTTAGATCTCTCTCTTCCTGTCTCTCCGTCCTCCCTTCCATCCCTTTCTTTTGGGAGCTCTGTTGCTCTACATTCCCACCGTGGGATTGTGGGTGATCTGTGCAAAAGTGTGAAGAGACTTGAGGGGGAGGTATTAAATAAGGGGGTGCATTTGTTTACAGCCGTGTCATCTCCTCAGCTGTCGCACACATCAGAAATTATTTGTTTTTCTGCTTCACACACGTGTGTTTGTGGCTGTGTGTTTGTGCAGGCAGACGTGCATACCACAGCAGAAGTAACACATTGAAAAGGAGCCTTTTTTTCCACTTACTAAACACTGACAAGCCCCTAATTAAGTAGCTGGCGTAGACAGACACTAGGCTCCTTAAGCATCCCCTCCTGTGAGCGCTCGTCTCTTTGTGGCCCAAACAGTAGGAAGGAACTCGTCTGACATGCGTGAAGAAGCTGTCTGTTCAAGAATCTACATCTCTCTTACCTCCCCCTTTCTCTCCTTCTCTCTGCATCACTACAGATGGACAACAAAGGCTGGAACGGACAAAAGGCGTCATTTACCGAAGTGACGAGTAACAGTGAGTATCCGCACGTCTCCCTGTGTCTCTATCAATTTCCTTCTCCTCCTCCTCTCCGGCTCTGCATCGCTCCCTCCATCCCGCAGGTGGTTTTAGCCGCAGAGACGGCCCGGCGTTTAATCTCTGTGACTGGTCAATGGGCTTCTGACTGTCAGCTTAATCGGCCGTGCGTCCTCGTGGGGAGCCTGCGAATTCAGGCTCATTCACACAGGCTTACAGGGCCGGCACACTGAGGCCCTCCGGGGAGTCCCCCCACTGCCTTCCTGTGCAAAAAAAAACATAGCCTTTCACTCAGGATTAACACACAAGAAGCACTCTGGAGCACAGATGCACACACACACAGACCCATAATCCTACACACAGAGACACAAACAGTGAGGCAGGATATATGATGATATGATATGAGGATATATATGAAGGAAGGTTTATCTCACTTAGCTGTGTGTCTCTTAAACAAACCAGCTGTAGACAAAATAAGATGAAAACTTTATGAAAAAGCAGCAGAACGTCCCCTCTTTACAAACAATGCTACAAAAGGAAGCTCATATTAACCCACGACTGATGTAGGAAGTTTTGATTAAGCTGTAACTGCTGTTCATCTTTGTCAGTCAGTTGGTCAACCAGCTTGTCAGCTCTTGGCTGGAATGCTATGAGATTTTGTGCAGGTATTCTTGGTCCCCAGAGGATGAACAATGATGATTTTGGTGATCCCCCTGGCATCATGTCACCATGAGGTTAACATTTTTAGTGAAAAGTCTCATCTAGTATTTGATGGATTTGCATCAGATTTGGTACAGACATTCATGCCCCCCTGAGGGTGAACTTAATAACACTGGTAATCCACTGGCTCATCATCAGGTCCAAATTCTAATTTGTCCAATACGTTATAACGAGATAAAGCTAATAGCATTCCCATTGTCCTCAACTGGACTTTGTGCGTTGTGTGAACAGGCTAATCCAAGATGGCAAACATGGTTTACATTATATCTGCATATAAATGCAGAATGCACACTGACCTGCCACTTAATTAGCGAGCAAGGTGTACCTAAAAAAGTGGAGGAGGGGTCTTCTGCTGCTGTAGCTTCAAGGTTGGACGTGTTGTGTGTTCAGAGATGATTTTCTGCACACTGTGGTTGTAACGAGTGGTTATTTAAGTTACTGTTGCATTTCTATCATCTTGAACCAGTCTGTCCATTCTCTGATCTCTGACACCAACAAGAGAACTGCTGCTCACTGGATATTTTCTCTCTTTTCAACCTTGAGATGACTGTGTGTGAAAATTCCAGTAGATCAGCAGTTTGTGAAATACTCAGACCAACAACCATGCAACGTTCAGAGTCACTTACATCACCTTTCTTCCTCATTCTGATGCTCGGTTTGAACTTCAGCAGCTCGTCTTCACCGTGTCTACATGCCTAAATGCAGTGAGTTGCTGCCATGTGATTGGCTGATTAGATATTTGTCTTAACAAGCAGTTGAGCTGCTGTACATAATAACATGGCGGTTGAGGGTATAAGCTACAGGACAACATTTTGGCACTGGAATCCTTCTGGTGCCTCGTGGTAGTCCATGTGTAGTTAAAGTAGTTTTTATACATTCGAGCAGGCTTTGGTTGAATACAAGTAAACGGGCAAGACAGTCAGAGCAGAGCAGGGTGAGTGTATTGGCCAAAATGTAATCATGGAACCCATCAGTTATCGTTTTTTTCACAAGTTGCTAATTTGACTGTTGGCCTGGATATCTACTGGCAACGCCTGTTGATTCAGTCCTCCTCAAAGCGGCAGCTGGTGGGTTCTGAGATTGGATTTAACCTGCTGAAAATCATCATTTGAACATTGCCAATGAGATGCTGATGCATTTAGCTCAAAGCACTGCTGTGCAACAGCCTCTTAGAGCTGTTGAAATGGCTGTGAACTGCCTCACGGTGCACTGAAATTCAGTCACATTAGTGCAACAGGTACGGTGCTGCTATATCACATCAGATTTTCCGTTTCCGCAGTAAGCTGACCATAACATGTTTATTTAACTGAATGTATACATGCAGCTAAGACTGAGTACATCTGACTCTGTAAACAATGAAACCACATGTGAAATAAAATCCTCTACTTGTGGACATTTTTAACTGAAGACAAATACACAATAGATCCATGGCTGGATTTATGTATAAATTTACATGGGAATGCGATGGCCTTAAGTGACATTTCATATATAGAGGAGGATAGAATTCAAGGGCCCTCCGCTGGAAAGCATAAGGATGCAGTTTTGTAGGAAACAGCTGGTGTCTATCAGCTGTATCTGCTAAGTTGGCTGTCTGTAATCAAAATAAAAACAATGAAAAATCCTTTCTCTCACCAAACACTATTTCAAGACTCCACATTCTATTTTCAGTTGTTTTTCCTGTTCCCTAAAGTATGGCAGCAATAATATTTTTCATTTATCCCACATGGTTGCAATAATTTAGTATTTATTACAGGTGTAATCTGCAAATAATTCATAGTCATGGTGTTGCTCAAGCAGATAAACTGGCTTTGTAATATCTCAGCTCAATTTGTTGCGATGTCCCAACAAGATAAAAGGACTCTGCAAGCAGTTTGGTCCTGGATGCCAGCAAAGTAAATGTCAGCAGCTTGGAAAAGAGCAGTTTAGGGGACAAATGATCAGTGTGTGAGATGTGGAGCAGCAGAGTGGAAAACAAACAGATAGCCTTATTGGATTTGAATGTGCTGTCGTCACTCCGGTCTAATGGAGGCTTTTGGCAGCGCTGCAGAGCTCTGACATTGGGGTATCCAGCTTCAGTCTAGAGAGGAGAACAAATGTGATATTTCAGCTTTCTCATGTTGAAAAGTACAAAGCAGATTGGTAGGACTCTTGTTTGTCCAATGCTGGTCCAGATTCGATATACACAATCCAGATGAGGCCCTGCCACAACTTTTATAGCACCCATGTGTGATTTAGTCCAATTCTCTGAAAGATATATCATCTAAATTATGTTTATAGATAAATGGTTGTTCTCTTGGATAAACTATTTTGGTGGTTGTGGTTTCTATGGTAGCCCAAGCTCCAGGCATTGCCCAATACCTCCAGAGTAGAGCCCCGTGGGAAACAAAGTCTTCCTTATTTGGTGATTATTCCTATTGTTGGCTTGGAGCGTGTCTTTGGTCCCGTGCCATTCCCACTCATAGTTTATCTCACACTCAGCATGAGGCGTAACTATCTGCTAATTACCTCTTTAAAGTTGCCTAAACCGCACAACACTCACACGACGCTAATGTCTGAATAATGTTTATTGCATAAACACCATTTACAACTCATTCAAACAGACGCAGCTGGTCTCAGTTTTCTGTGTGTCTGATTGCTGAATGGAAGATGTTTCTGGTTTGTCCGTTGTTTTGATTGACTACGCAGTTTATTGAATAGAAGTGGGAATAACTAAATCACTTTGCAGAATTGCAGCGTGCTCAGTAAAAGCAAACTCTGGCATCGGAAGGATTGTAACATTTTTTATACGATAAACAGTGATAATGTGTTATTTGTGCTCGAGTGTTTTTTAGAGAAAAGAAATAGCAGTGAATTGTTTGTCAGCTCTTTACAAACTTTACAAGTGTTTAAATTACAGGAGCTGTTTCACAGCTAGGTTCCTTTTCGCCATTAAATTGGATTTTATTAGAATTTAAAGGTTCCAGTTAAAACAGATGACATGCTTGTTTTTGCTGACCTCCAGTGGTTAACATTCTCACCTTGCTACAGTGGGGTGAAGGGTGATCCAGGGTGTGTCAGTGCACTGTGACATCACTGCTGGGTGTGGTTACAGATTAATCAGGGCGCACTTCCGGCCGCACCCTTCAGTGATGCTGGCTGAAGGTGCAACAGGCTGGAAGTGTTTAACCAGAGAGGGCAGTGAAAGAATATTTTTGCTGAATATATTTGCTAAAACGTTAGAAGTACAAAAAAAAAAAAA
>CAFUXE010000293.1:0-73450 GCA_903364295.1 Serranus cabrilla | reverse complement strand
TTTTTTGGTAATTTGATAATAATCTCCTTGTCTGATTAGTAACTTTGTTTTTGTAATGTAATTATGTTATCCAAGTGAGCGGATTACAGTGACCGCCCAACACTGGATTAAAGCAACTAAGAAAGCACTGAGGACATTCTCATAGTGTCTGTTTCATCCATCCAGCTCCACAGACAAAGGCCCGGGCCTACCTGCTAAGCCCTTCTTTTGATTTGATTGGAAAATAGCCTCTGGTGGAAGCTCTGACTGGATAAGCAACAGTGTGTTGTACGCACGCCAGCTTGGAGCAAGGATGCTGGCACTCGCTCCACTGTGTTTGTATGTGTGTGTGTGCGTATTTCCTATTAATTTGGCTGGCGTGTTGTTGGCACGGCGGGTATGTGCGCTGGAAGTAGGGCAGAAACAAAGAAGCAGGAGGTAATAGACAACACATGGACCAAGGATGAAGTACTGAGTAAGAGCCACGTAACAGATTCTCCCTCTTTCTCTTTTTGTCCCTGTATTTCTCTCTTCGCTCTCTTTGGTTAATGACTCTTATGTTTTTGTCTATCTGCACCTCCGTCATAACTGCTTCTTATTTCTTCTCTTTTGCTTCCACAGATTTACAAAATTAACTCTCTAATGCTTCATTTCCACTGCATGGTTCGGCTTGACTTGACTCACTCTTGGTACCGGGTGTTTTTCTCTATTTTGTTTCCCAGTGCAGATAGTATCCCGTCAGTGTGGCTCGGACTTCTTAGTTAATCTTTATAGTGACGCAATGTGAAATTACCGTGACATCGTCTTCAAAGGGACTCTTACTGGATTCTTTTATCAACAACCAGAGGAACCGCTGCACTTGGTCAATTGACCACATCATTTTTTAAAATCTGGTCAAGTGAATAAAGAATGCAGTTGCTATCGATGGCAGGATGATTATTTAAAAATGGCAGATTTTTGTGCATGCTGTCCCGTGTTTTTCCAGTTACAATTCTCAAGTTTCTGGGCATTTTTCATGCTTGCACACAGGCGCAGAGAGGAAAACATGCAGCAAAGGGACCTCAGGTCCGATTCAAACCCAGGTCCGCTGTGACAGACTCTCCAACAGTGAGCCACCTGGGAGCCCCAGTAACTGAAAATATGTTTGCATTTGTTTATCATCGTATTGTTTGAGTAATTAAAATCTTTGGCGGGGCTTAATAATATATATTTTTAGATTGTTGGGACTTTTCACCCCACAGTCATCAGATTAGCATCATAAGCCGTGTTTTCATCAACCAATTTCGAAAGCTTGGTGGAAACAACAAAATTAGAAAAAAACGTGTTTTTTTCTTTTGGGCTAAACATAATAAATACACAATAATACATTACACTGCCATCTTCTAACAAAAGAATGTTTATGCAGCTTTGTTTATTCACTCTGAACCACTTGATGGAAACGTCGCTAATTTGCATTTTTTTATAATGTGACAGTTCAAAATTTGATTCGACTTAAAAAAACAAAGTGGTTGCCACTGGTGGTAAACAAAGGCCAGGAAATGGTTGCCAATTTCCCAAAATGTTTGCCAATGGCATCCTGGCAACCAGTCGCCAGCTGTTGAGTGTTTGCAGTGTATCAGCTCCACCTTCTAGTATTGGCTCAGCTCGCTTGGTATCAAAAAATAAACCACTAGTTATCAGGCACTTTAACGTTTTTGCTAATGGAAAAAAAATGTAATTAAAAGCTGTACTATTCAGTAGAGATGCGGCATATTTTCTGTTTGTGAAGTTGAAGGTTTTGACCCCAGCATTGCAGTCACCAGCTGCCCATTTACGCTGCCATCACATCACTTAATAGAGCCATCAAAAACTGCCACCGCTTCAGATTATTAACTGGATTTAAAGTGAGCCGGAGATTTTGATATAGAAGATCAACGATTGATGGAAATCTAATCAAATCTTCAAACAGAGCGGTGATACACACCTGGACTCAGACGAATCTGCTGCTTCTGAGCACATGTATCCTCTGTCATGCCTTCCCGGCCTTTTCACGCGCTTTTTATTTCCAATAACCTGCTCGGTTCTTGGAAGAGAGGAGTGTTTATCAGAGTGGCTCACTCTGTTTGTCCATGTCTGAATGTGGATTGGCAGTGGAGTTATTTAGTGGTTAAGCAAGTTAATAAAGGAGAGGGGAGTGAAAAGGGCAGAGAGAGAAAGGAAGTGTGGATGAAAGACCAGTGTGTGTGTGTGTGTGTGTATGTATGTGTGTGTGTGAGAGAGAGAGAAGAGAGAAAAAGATCACATGCTGCTTTTATACTGAGAATGATTCCTCTGACATGAGTGACACTGTGGTTCGCATGTTTGCAACCTGGTTTGACTTTTTATATATTTCTGTTTTTTACACACAAAGATAATCTTGGTTTATCTTTGGTTCAGAAAGGTTTTTCAACCTACTACAAACGCAATTCAAAAAAAGTTGCAAATTTAGAGGAATTTAGCAATTTAGACGGTATATTTGCCTATATGTATATATATTGTCTTTGGACTGATGTCAGTTTATATCAGACAGAAAGCTTTATTTTCGTTAATATTTGGGACAATGGATCAATCCTTCCTTTGTCCCTTCATTTATCAATACCATCACAATAACTGTGCTTTTTAAAGAATCTTCAATGCTCAAAGAGTGTGGAGTTTGATTACTAATTATTTCAATGTTTCATTTTTGAGAGGAATAATGTGTTATTCCTTGGTTTCAAAAGTTCCATAGTCGATTTGACATTTAAATGTTGCCACCCTGCCTTTTGGTTCTCCTGTATGTAGGTTATATGAATCTTGTTAAACCAAAGGTGCGTAAAAAAACAATATGACACAGAACAGCATCTCATTATTTTTGCTGTGCATAATGCAGTAAGCCATATTCCTAAGTAACTGGCATGTACAGTGAATGTAGCACCTTTTAGCATGAATTACAAATTACACCCCTCCTGAGGTTGTGTTGTGGTTGTGCAAATGGAAAATATGACAGAAACACTTTGTGTATTGTAGCAGAGATTTTAAGCAGCCTTTAGAGTTTTGATGACCTGCATAAAATATAGCCTGTTCAGTTCATGTTATTTTAAGTGGAGAGTTCAACCTCTCATGAGTGCAGGACCGCTGTTATGTTTGACATTCAAGTTTCAATCTTAAAGATCTCTGTTTCCTTCTCTTTGGTGGCAGCTATGCTGTTAAGCATTAATTCACGTTTCTTTATGGATCTCTCTTTCCCTTTACTTGTCTTTAGTCGTCGCTCTTTTTCGTAACCATTTACTTGCATACCTCGCAGAAACCAGAGATGAAGAGCTATTGTGTATCCTTAGTCCCGCCTACCTTCTCTGGCCGACCAACCAGAGGTTACATTAGACTACTCCATTGTCATTTTGATGGACAGGTTCATAAAAATTCTGTCAATCTATTGTTGTCTGTCATTTTCCTTTTTTAAATTAGAAATAGTTAAATAGTTAATAGCATTTCATTTTTGTTTCTTCATAATGAATAAAATGATACATCTTACCGGTCTACATCATGCAGTTTTAAGGGCACAGAGAGAAAAGATGAACTGTGTGATAATTTTTTTTTAATGTCAACACCACAGTACTAAAAATAATAAACAGAAAAGAGGTGAAACAAGCTTGTCCCCTATTGTCCACCGCACCAATCCCTCTTTTTTCACCTTGTTTATCAAGGCCATCACAATTACTTTGCTTTTAAAGAAACTTCTGACACTCAGCTGCCACGACATTTTGCTATTGTATGCTACCAGCTAATGGTAATTGTCTGCAGTTTCAGCTGTTGAGGATATATTTAGAAGCTGACCAATGTGTTAGCTGAAGCCAGTCGGACAACAAGGTTTGCTCGTGAGATCAAGTCAAGACTATAAAGTAGATAGTTCATATGCAAACACCTCCAGCTGGACAGGATTGTCATTGCTTGAATCACCAGTTTTCTAACTCGGATGATCTATGGCCTTCAGAATTTTCTGTGATTAATATAAAAAAAAACGTCTCTGCGTTTTTTCCCAGCAATGCCGCCACAGACTTCCAGCTCATAATACTGCAAAGTCTTTCATAAGTGGGCCATAGGTTCAATCACCATTGTCTTAT
Source organism: Serranus cabrilla (assembly GCA_903364295.1). Classification (NCBI taxonomy): domain Eukaryota; kingdom Metazoa; phylum Chordata; class Actinopteri; order Perciformes; family Serranidae; genus Serranus; species Serranus cabrilla. The sequence continues at coordinate 69,353 of CAFUXE010000293.1, read as the reverse complement.
TTCCTTTGGCGATCAATAGCGACTCAGTTGACATTTCTTTAAATGAAAATTTTCATTATTAGGACTTTAGAGGAGCACTGTGAAAAGCACAAAAAAAAACAATCATCCAAAGTTCATATGGGTCAGTTGTTAACTCTTAGCGACACAGGATATTGCACCCTTTTCGAAATTAATATCCTCTCTTGCATATGGCGATCAAAGGTTAACATACCATAAGGTTCCAGATTGTGTCTGGAACAGTTGAGTGGTATCTACTGTATCTATCAGTCCCGTCCACCTGCTAAATCCAAACGCAATAACCCGACAGAGATAGCAATCAGCTGAGTTATGTTATCTAGCCAGGACAGGCTTAGTTTAGGAGATGGATTTAGAGAGAAGGGAGGGCCCGCACTCTGTGCTGGAATCAGAACTTCCATGTTGGAAATCCCATGTTAATGAAAACACTATCCTTGGCGGGTGGCTGGTGTTGATATCTATTCAGTGCTGTTCCCAGGATTTCTCACACTTTAACGTTGTTTGCTCTTCTCTCTCTCCTTTTCCTTCTTTGGCTGTGTAGAAAAACCACTTCAAATGGTGCCGACTACACCTTGTATCCCGCCTGGCACTTTCTACACTCTTTTCTTCCCTCCCTCTTTTTTTTTCTCCTCCCTTCCTGATCTCCTTTGCTGACTCTCATCTCTCTGTATCAACATCAAACGCCTGATCTGGTACAAACGTTCAAAGACTCTAACAGTTTGTTTCCAACCTCCTTGTCATCGTCTCATTCCTCTACTCTCTGTTTACTCTGGGATTTGCGTTAGAAAATACATTTTGGGATGGCTAATCCCACCACGTTTGATTTCTGCGGCAGGGTGATGGCTTCCAGCTGCGCTCTGCGGCATATTTGTGTGAAGAGCGATCTTCGAAAACAAGTTTTGTCTGTGGTATAAATCAGACCGTTAATGCTGTGCTGGCTTGGCGCATAGTCTCTCTGCTTACATGGTGGCCCTCTGTGTGCGTGTCGGTGCGTATGCCTGTGCCTGTGTGTGTTTGGCAAAACTGAGTGATGATGTTTTTATACCACAATCAAGCCCATTTGCAAACCTTTAAATCAAATACCCTCAAGTGCCAACACAGCATATTGCAAATTTGAATATGCAGCATAATCGTATTTTTTTTCACTTGCTTTTGTTCTCTGTATTTTGATAGTATTGATCATATTACGTGTAATTTTCAACACTAGGTACTGATAGCAGCTGTGTGCCAGCACAGGGAGATGGAGGGTCTGTTAGCCTGGCACTTTGTTTGGAGTCCAAACAGTGCTCTTCATTTTCTGAACAAAATTCGCTTCAGAAACAGCTATCCTGGTGCTGTTCTGTGGTTTAAAAACAAAAAACACTTGGCTTGGCAGCCTCACAGAAACATCATTGTGTTTTGCAAAAGAAAGTCTGGCAATAAACCACCAAAAAACCATAAATTATTTTCATAAACCTTTTTATTTTGTTTTTATTTATGCTAAGCAACAGTAAGGCAACCTGCTGACACATTTAATGTGTATTAAAGTGGCATCAGTCATTTCACCTGACTCAATAAGAAAGCAAATGGCAATTAATACCAACAAAAGTTATTTTAAAAGAGTAAGTCTGTTATGTGCGCTATTAAGAACTAGAAAGGAATGAGAGAGTGCAGATCTCTTTCAACACCATGCGCTTACTTGCAATATTGACAAAAAGTTAAAAATAATTGTGTTCCCACCCTGTCATATGGATCATCTCCGAAATGTAGTGGACTCTTCCTTGACCCATGCTATACCCTTACAACAAATTTCATAAAAATCAAGCTGATATTTTTTCTCCATTCCTGCTGACAAACAGACAAACAAACCCCAAAACATAACTCCTAGGCCAGGGGTAGGCAACCTAAAATTAAACAGTTACTTATTTACATTTTATTTCCATTTATCATTGGTGTAGGCCCAAAGCAGCTTATATTCTTCAATTGTAAAATGTGTAGCTTTTTTACGGCATATAAAAAAAATGTTTCAACATTTTAGTCAACTAAATCTGCATCATATGGTGTGAAAGGCTATGGGCCGGGGCCTTAAACTCAAAATCTGGCTAACTTCAAGTCTTGGTTTGCGTTTCTATAACTTTCGTTTCTATATCCCCTCGATTCGGAAGCTGGGCCGCAGGGCAGTATTCCAACATGATAAGACAATCACTGCCTAGCTGAAGAAGCTGAGGGTAAAGGTCTCCAGACCTAAACCTTATTGAAGGAGTGCAAGGTCCCTAACATCCACCAGCTCCAACTCTTTGCCCAAGAGGGTTTAGGCAGTGCTAGAAAATACTGGTTGCCACACAAAATATTGACGCTTTGGCCACAATTTGGACCTTTTCACTTAGGGGTGTACTCACTTTTGTTGTAAATGTACACTATTATACAAGCTGCACATTGGCTACTTAACATTTTTATCAAATTGCAATTTCTTCAGTGTTGTCCCATGAAAAGATATAATTAAATATTTGCAGAAATGTGAGGGTTGTACTCACTTTGGTGAGATACTGTATTTGCGCAGGCTTCCTTCAGACTCACTTTGTCTCCCTGTCTGAAGACTTTTCTAATTCGGGCAAAGTGCTCTCGAAGTTTGTAGAGAGGCAGCTTTGTTTGCCCCTAACCTCCTGCCAAGTGAAAGGTATATTAACAGTTTTCTTTGAACACTCTTGACCCCTGATGTCCCAGCTGAAGTGGCTCGGCTTGGACCTCTAATTGCTTCTCACCAACAATGACAGAGTCCCTCAGCTAAGAGGGCTTGTTTATTATAGGAAAGTCGAAGTTATTTCCGTGCTATTTGATTCTCCACAGCCTGCACTTGGCTTAGTTTGGAATCAAGCTCTTAGTCCTGCAGTGCTTGTGTTCTGTGGTTTTAACTGGAGTAAAATGACAGCATACCTAATAAGTATTTGTTTTTGCAGTTACCTTGACACTATTGTGTAACACGGTCCTAATGATATGGAGTTGTGCATGTATTTTTGTGTTTTCGTTCATGTCTGTTTGGATTCCTGATCATGGGCGTGTACATGCATATTTGTGCGCTTAACATAAAATCGAGGCATTGCTGCATGAGCACTATGACTGTGATTGCTTTTTAGTTTGTGCATGTTCGTGTTTGTTCGAATGAAGAGGAGCATTTGAAGAGGAGCCATCCAGCTTTAGAAGCCAGATGTCAGAGGTCGTTCCACATTAGTGCCGCCGATCAATCGCAGGCCTTGCGTAACTCTCCTGCCTCTTTGTCCCTAAAGGAAGTGGATTAGAGGCTGTTTTCTGAGTTGGGACCTGGGATGATTAGTTAGGCCTGTTTAGAATGCATGCACTCACAGATGCATACAAACATGCACTCAAAACAGACGGGAGACTGGACGGGAGAATAGACGGTTTGTTTTTAAGATGCTCGTTATTTCAGTTTCCGCCAAATCATTGTAAATGAGATGATGTCGTAATGTTCTTTGGTGCTGGCACATCAGGCGACCCTCTTTCCTGCCTGCAGGTCAGAGTCACTGGAAAATCCCCAAAGTAACCAGGAACTTTGACTATATCATCAGCAAGCCACCAAGAAAGTAAGACCTCCAGGTGGCATTTGGTGATCCGCCAATTTTGCTGTTTTAACCAGAATTTGGCTGGTGGCTGGAGCAAGTCATGTTTATTTATAAAGGCCAATATCACATACAGTGTGTCAGAGGACATCAGAGGTTTACAACAGCATGTAGTCCAGACCAAGCCCTTTAAGAGGATGAGGAAAAAGAAAAGTTACTCAAAAACATCAGGAAAAAAGACTAGAGTGTTTTTTCCTAGCTGGAAACAGCAGGTGTTATTCTGAAAACGCCAAGATGGGAGCACTTTAAAGGCACCATTTTTATGCAGTCAAGACCCTTTGGTTGGGTTCGGTTACTTTGATACGGAAAATAAAAAAATTCTGCGCATGGTAGAGTAGATTACTTTCTCTGGTCCTTGTTCTGAGTGAAGGGAGTGTGGAAGCACTTAGGGTTGGTTGGGCGAGGGAAGTCTGGCAGCCAGCATTATTAGCTTCTCCATTTTTGTACATGTAGGATGTTGTGATCGGATGGCTGAGTAAATAGTGACATGCAAACATTTTTATGAACATTTTTCAAACCCTCAGCATGTACATTTTTATGTTTTTAGCACTTAACTCCAGGGTAACTCCACTTACATCCAAAGTTGACCTGGTGATGGCACTAGAGGGAAAGTTAAGGGATCACCAAAGTGATTACAAGTCATCCAGTGGGCAACAGGAGCGTCTGAACCAAATTTCATGGCAATCCATCTTGTAGCTGATGAAATATGCCACTCACAACCACAAATGTCAACCTCATGGTGGTGTTGGAGGAGAAGTCAAGGCATTACCAAATTCATGCGGATACTTGATCTGGAAACCATGAATGTGTGATCCAGATTTCATGGCATTCCATCCAGTAGTTGTTGAGATATTTCAGTTTGGACCAAAGTGGTAGAGAGAGCTCTTGTCAGTGCCAAACTTGAAAAGTGGAGGAAACCTCAAGAGAAATTCAGAAAGGGATCCCCTCTGTCCAGATAGTTCCATCATGCCGATCATTAACCAGCAGCTGGATTAAATAGATCAAATATTGTACTAAAGATAAAAAAAAACACATATTTCAGAATGTTAGGTAATGAAATGGATCATACTCCATTTATTTTCTTTTATTTAATCATACATTTGATCACAACCAGTGGGGAAAAAAGTATTCAGATCGATTATTTCAGTAAAAGTACTAAAACAGAGTTTTAGTTTTGTAAAGACCAGGGTCATTTTAACGACTTAATATACTGTGAGTATTTTCTTTTTTTTGTCTAATCACTTTAAGCTGATCCTGTTCTTTATGTTAAATCTTGACTTGTAAAGTAACTAAAGCTGGCAGCTAAATGTAATTGAGTAAAAAGTACAATATTTGCCTCAAAATGTAGTGGAGTAGAAATAAAAAGTTACATAAAATGGAAACACTCAAGTAAAATACAAGTACCTCAAAATTGTACTTGAGTAAATGCACTTAGTTACATTCCACCACTGATCCAACCAAAGGAGTGCGTTCTTTGTTATTTGGTTACACAAGCTGAACCTTGTGTAAGCGACCTTCTGATCTTTGCCCCCACACGGTCATAGATAGTTGTGTGTAATTGGTAGTTTCCATCAACTGAACATACACACTTGTGTGGGTACGCACTTCCAGACAATGGGCAAAGTTGGAAATTGTCAGAAATTTGATCTATCCGAGCGTATATCTCTTTACAATGAGAGACTGAGAAAGAGCGTCTGTTTCCTCCAGCGCCATCGAAGGGCCTCACCCTCGGCTGGAGGCCTGACAGCTCGCGATAGATGAAGCGAGCGCAGTGCCCGCTGATCAGACAGCATGATTACACCATACATCACAGGCTCCCAACCACAGGCCTTTATACTGCATCAATGAACCAGTGACAAATCCACTCAAAGATTCATATCTTTCAAAGCACAAACACAGTCATGTGCTCTCTTTACACACCGATTGAATAAGAGAATGGAAGAAGCTGTGGTTTCATCTCATTCATTTATTTTCAAACTCCTGTAATAGGATTCTTGTAACCAAACGATTATATTCTTCCCCCTTAAAGAGCCTCCGTCCTCTGTTTTCTCACTCCTCTCTCTCTCTTTCTTTCTCTCTCTCCTTAATGTTGAAGTCTGGAGAATTTATTGGAGATTAACTTGTCAGAGAAGGCTTTTTCCACGGCTCACTTTACTACATTCATCATTCATACACATAACAGATAGCATTCCACAATTTATCACTGTGGGCCCATCTCATCATGTGCAGGTGTGTGTGTGTGTGTGTGCACACGCACGCCAGTACGTGCATGCCTCCTTACGTACTGTACGCAGCATCCAGTTGTGCATACCTCTGCATGCACATGTTCATATCTCTGTGTGTTTGTGTATGTTATGATGGGTTTGTGTCTTAATGGGCAGACATCCATGAGTCTGGCTGGCTGCGGCGCACACACACTCTTCCACATATGTTCATAACTCATTGAGAGAGACACACTCAACCTGCTCTGGAAGCTTTCAGTCACAGACCATTTACAGCTGCTTGTACGTGTGTGTGTGTGTGTGTGCTTGGACACAAGTTCAGCGTGTGTAGCCGATGAATTGTAGGCTTGGTAAGATGAAACTTTGATCCAGTGAGGAAAGTTAATATGCACAAAGGAAAACGCTTTTGTGTTGTAACATATATTTTCTGTAATAATTTAAAACTCCCAGCCAAGAAAAATACAAAGAGACAAACCAACACTCTCATTGTGTGTATATTAAACAGATACTGACATCAAAATGTGTAACATATTTTTCTATCAAATAAGCCGATATGGAAATTATGCATTGACCTACAAAAGTATGTAAAATGGATTTATGCATTGTGGTTCCGGTATGCATTTTATTTACTTTGGCTGAAGCAGATTCCACTTATCATGGCTCGGAAAACTTTTTTCTTTTTTTTTTATTACGCCTGACTTCTCTGAGGAGTCCATTTGTGCAGAAGTAGCTAGAAGCTCTGGTATGTTCATAGTAGGGATGTGGGTTTCAGTTTGTTTCACCTGATACTGATTAGCTGTTAAATAACTGGTTATTCAGCTCTGCTCACTTTGTCTGCGAGGTTGTCAGACGCGCGTGGCCCACCGCAAATGTCGTTTCAGCTCAAATTTAATAAACAAAAAAAAAACATTCTTCAACATCTTATTTGAACCATTGAGGACAGAGCTTTTGCCACTTTTTATTTTCTTTTATCTTTTTTTATGGTTTATGTTAAGCACAATATAAATCAGATTTATTATTATTTATTTTTTCACCCACCAAACTAGCTTAACTGCATTGCCAATTCATCTGAAACTCACAAACTTGATAGAAACAAAATAGCTTGTTCCAGGTTAACTGGCTCAACTATCAGGTCTAAATACTGTGCAGTCCTGGCATTAACCAAAGCATCTCTCTCTTGGTTTAATACAAAGTATTTTGACGGTATTGAAAATCATCTCAGACAAATGCTCATCACATTTCCTCCCCCTGGGAAGCAGCAGCATGTTCTTCATGTGGTAGTGCCAGAACTACTGCATGACACATTTGACATTTGACTTTGTTGCACTTGCAGGAAATGCTTCTGGGCTTTCAAGCTTTTGATAGTGCAGTTTGGAAAACTATGCAGTGTCACATTAACCTAAAGACCAACATGCATAACCCACTAAAACAGCTCCCATACCTGCGAGCGTACTTATTTAATCTGCTCACTGATGTGTAAAAGCATTGTGAGTGCGGCATGTTCTCTCTCTCATCCTTCTGCACTCTGTGTCTCTGCATCAGTCACAAATTTTCTTCTTTCAGTTCTCATGGTTATTTATGCCATCTATCAGGATGCCTGCAGCTGTCCTGGGCATAAGTAGGCCAGGCAAACACACACACAGGCGTACACAGATATACACATGCAAATACACACGCGTGCACAGAATAAGAGGCAGTGAGAAGTAGGGCAGACAGGCAGGCAGGCAGTATTACCAAAGCCCTTGGATCTCAGGAGCAGATTGTCCCAGAGGAGCATCATGTCATAACAGTCCTGATTGCACAGCATTTAGGAATGCCTGCAGAGTTAACCTCCCGATGATGAGGGGTCGTCAGTGATGTCATCACCACCCCCCTCGAATGCCCCCCTCAGTCGCGCACACACACCCTGACATTCATTCCCCTCCATTGCCATCTCTCTATGGTGTGGGGTAATTGTCCACAAATGCTCTGTGGTGGCAATTAGACATGCAAGATTTACTCTCAAGCCAACCACTTCCAAAAACACAAGACTGTATCCCGGCGAAAACTTGAGATGCTTCAGTTCTCTTGCCTTTTGTGCTTTGATCGATCATTTCCTGTATTTACTTTTGGGGTAACTCGGTTTGCCTGTGTTTGCCCTCTCCTCCAGGTGCAGTACAGTGATGCACAGAGTGGTAAGGAATTCGTGACCTATCTGACCCTCTCCCCTGTGCAAATGACTTTCCACGGCACCGGGAGCACCCTCCAAGCCAGCCATGACCAGGTATGTGTGTGTGTGTAAATGTGCATTTAAAGGAAAGTGAGTGTCACACCTATTAAAAGCACGTTTGCTCATAGAAAAGGGTACATAACTATCAAATAGTATAGCTTAAAGTGAACATCAGGGACATGAGAAAGAAGCATCTTCCAGTCATTCCACCAGTTCATATACAAAGTGTCTGTAGACGCTTTTTGTGCGCTTCCATTTTATTAAATTTCAGTTTTATTTTTGTTTCAATTCAATTTGTCACATTTAGCCTTATTTGCATAGACAGCTGTTTAAAGCTCACAAATATCCCCCTGTATGTGTGTCTTTGATCTATCTACATTGATTGATATAGGCTGTTTCACTACAGGCAGACTCCTGTGGGCAGGGAAATAAAATCAATGAATCAATACATACAAACTTTTTTTTTTTTTTTGGTTCAGTGAGTCTCTGCTGTGAGTCAGCCTGGTGAGGTTAGCCAGCCGCGGCCCTGAGAAGCTGCTGCTGACAGACGAGAGATCTGGAGTTAGAAACCCAGCAAGCTCCTATTTGTAAAGCAGTTGTTCATCATTACTGTTATTAGTGAATCTGTTTTTTTTATCTATAGAATATAGATTTGTAGGAAAAACATTGCCAAAAGACTTAAATGTTTAAATGAAAGCTGTGATATATGAAATAAGTACAAATTAGTCCCTGATTGCAAGTTTTGTTTTAAAGCTTTTTGGGCATTAGCTGTAGTCATAATAAAGCTCCAAAATGAATGAATAATTATTTATTTATTCTGAGCAAAAATTAAATAATTGAAAAACAAAAGCAGCAAACAAATGTTGCCTGTCAAACAAACAGCTCGAAAAGGAGTAGGAAGAAGTATATATGTATATACTCCTTCCCCTTATCACTTAACATCAATTACTCACAACACATGTTAATGCAAAAAACAACAACTCAACTATATTAAACCCCCGAAAACCCCTGGTGCTAAAATACCAACCCAGCAACCTAAACCCAGGATGTCAAATTGCAGAGTTCTAAGTAAAAAATACTTTCTTACACAGCACCTAAAAACCCTCTTTACATAAATAATAAGAATAATGAAAATCTGCTTATATTATATTTAGCATATAATAGAAGGTAGTACACAAGTTGATTGTAAAAATAAACATTAATGGAGTTATTTTCAGTAATATAAATGAAAACACATAAGAACTGAATTAAGAAAATTGAATATGAAATATACATTAAAATGCTGCCGGGGGGGGTGTGGTGGCGCACCCCCCTGAGGCGCTTGCCTCGTAAGCGGGCGGTGCCGGGTTCGAATCCCGGCTCGGCACCCTTTCCCGCATGTCTTCCCCTCTGTCTCCCCCCTTCACTCTCTGCTCTCGGACTATCCAATAAAAAGCACAAAGTGACCAAAAAAATCAAATAAAATGCTGCCAATAACTCATTTATTGCAGCAGTTTATTTTTGCCCACATACAGTAAACAGCGATAATATCAGCCGGGCTCGACTGTTTAGGTTCTGCTGATCCCGGTTCAGTGAAGTGTAGCATGTAGTGTAAAGCGTAGTATATAGGCCATGTTGTGAGGAGACTTTGGCAGGGGTCTCATCCTCTAATTAACAGACAAGCCTCGGCTCTGTGGCGTTATTATTAATCGCCAGGGCATCAGAACCACCTGTGATAATTACCACTGATTGCATTTCTTTGACAAGCCTGTGTTCCACCCACACACAGCCGCCACTTCTCTATGAGTTTCAATCCATCAGAGTAATCCCTGTCCTGAAAAAACTTGCGGCGTTCCCCTCTTTCTCTCTCCCTCCCTCTGTAGTTTTCTCACTCACTCTCTCTCGCGCGTACTCCGCGCATTCAGAAGGAGGCTCTTTGTCTTGTGTTGCCCAAGCAGAAAACCAGTTGCTTACATTCTATCATCTAAACATAGGACGCCTCTTTATTCAGCGGTCTTCAAAGCTTTAATAAAGCACCCGGCCCGGCCCTGAATGGGACAGCTGACAGGGGGCTAGTGCCGCCACCGCTAGCTGAGAGCCAAGCCAATATAGGCCAGGCAGGTCTGCGTCCTCTGGACCTGTTGTTGCCAGGAGCACTGGGGCATGACCGACTGTTAGAGAAGGCCTTTCTTTTTCTCTTTGCAGTACAGTGAGGAGTGCGACCACAAAGGGAGCACCTAACAATAAGGGGTCACCCTCAGCAGCCCCCAAACCCCAACACTTGTTGAACAAAGTAGGCCTGAAGGCGTCACACATTTGGTCGACTTTGCGGTGATGGTGCGTGGCCGCTGCGAGGACGGGCCTGTTGCTGACATACTAATAAGGCCTGTAAGTCAATAGAATAGGTTCCCTCGAGCGCCGCAGAACCTCAAGCATCCTGCAGCACGCAGGCACATCGACCGGCCGCGTCTCTGAGCTGCCAATTAATTCTTCACTGGAGATCCACGTGTTTCCTTTTCTACATGCTGGCCTTCGCACCCACACACACCTCGCACTGTTATCTGTGTAATTAGACATTGTAAATCCGATGAGACGGGACAGGGAATCTCATGGCTAACAAGCGATAAAACCTTTCCTGGAGCCTGCCTCCACACACTCAGTAACGTGTGGGGACTCCACTGTGTTTCATTACATGGGAATTTCCTGCTGCGTTATCTGCGCTGTCATGGAGGTTTATGTCAGGTAAACCAGAGCTATTGATAAAAATCAACAGCCAGAGGAAGTGCTCTCTACACCTCTGTGCCCATGATGTATGAAGGAAAGATGTGGAGGATAGGAGCTGCGGATCTGGATGACTGGCTGTGGACTTTATGGTTACAGTTGGCAAAACAGCACTTGATGAAAAACAGGCAAGATCTGGATTAATTTATTATTGTTTGAAAGTTTGTCGCTCCTGGGTTTGATTTACAGTTTTGTTCCTTTTCATTCATGCGATCATTGATGACTTCTGTGTTTATGATTTTCTTACAGTTTTATTGTGTATTGTTGCGGTTTTGTCTTTATTTGGCAACACGGGCGAGGAGTTACCTAATAGGAATGGTTTTGGTCTTTGTTTTGATGTCAGATGAAATTGAAATATGTTGGGTGGTAAATAAATCAGCTATTGTTTAATTAGCCTCCACGATAAGTATAATAGGAAACAATGGCTTGAGGGAGGAGCACACATGGTTCCAAAACATTGTACTTTTTGTTACAGATCACAGACGAGATGTAATCTGATCAGTAATTCAGCTAACTGTTGAGCAGCAGTAGTAACAATGGTAAGCATGTTTACTATAAATAACGCTACAAGGCTGTCAGCAATTTGTGGCCAAAACTTGGTTGTTTTGGTTTAAACTCAAAGAGCATGCGTCCCTCCCACCCCCGACTGCTGCCTCTACTTCTCCTCCTGCTGCACCCATCCCGCTCCAGGATGGGTTGGACTAACTTTTATTAAATCCATTATTAGCCCCGTAGCCTCATGGATAAGGAGCATGACACATGGATCCCTCTCTTGCTGCATGTCATACCGATCTCTAGCCCCATGCTTTTTGGTTACAAGTTAGTTATATGAAGGCAAAATGAAAATGTATGTCAACTTCCTGGTAACTCCTTTTCAGTTTCAATCCAGTGATTTACATCAAATCCTTTGCTAGCTTGTCGCCCAAAATCTCATTTGATTAGATGACGTTTTTAACCATTTTACAGCAAGAAAAAAGACTTTGATTGGATGTTGATGTACAAGATTACTCTATAAAACGACACCTTTTTTCTGGCATATCTGGTATATAGCAAGTCTAACAAGCAAGCAGGAATAAAACAAGGAAAATGTACTTTTCATTTCACTTAAAGAAATGTCTTGGCTATGAAAGGCTTATTAATGATTGTCAATAGCTAGAAAACATATAAAGTGATGTCCAATCAAAAGCGGTAAGCTACGTTAAACAAAAGTGATCGAAGCATCACAAACTGTAGCATATATTCCAGACATAAAATCTTCAGTATCAGTATAGGAGTTTCCGTCGTTTTTTTCATCCAGCAGATAAATTTATCAACAGCCAAAATGTCTGTAGTAAAAGAGAAATAATTTCCCGTTAAAGGTACAGAGTTGGTGATTTGATAGTCTTCTGTTGGACAGGAAACATTAATGATTGAGAGCAGAGGTGTTGTCGGTGTGTTTTTTGTACAATGGTCTGCTCTTTATCAACAAGTGCAAACACACACAGAAGCACCTACACATAAACACACAGCGCAGTGCCGAGGTGCCATAATCCTTGGCCTTGTGCAGACATTCCTGGAGGGCCTGTATGTGTGAGAGATATACAGCCGAGTGCTCTTTCTGACCTTATGTGCCATCTACTCGGTGCCATCTGCCAAACACATGTGAGCCCGTGGGCTGCTGCGCTCGCTGGAACTCGCCTGGAGCCAGATATGTTTGTCAACATGTTCTCCATGTCGGCTGTAAATGTTTCTGCTGATAGTTTCAGCAAGAAGTTACAGTATGTTTATTTTATATCTTAAACCGATTAGATAAAATGGGGAAAAAACAACTTTTTGACCAAACAAAAGCAATATGAAACCGTGTTTGACCTTTTGTTTTTCTTTACGGTAAAGCCTGTCTCATGTTCTCCGTTTCCTTATTTAGCTGCAAATTTTTTAGATTCACTTCTTGTTTGAAGCTCCGTCCAACAATCATGAGTTACTACGTGACCACAAGCTTCCAGCCTCGCTCCCTGCTGAAGCTCTCTCAAGGTCAGAGCAGTTTTGCTCGGTTAAATCTGCACTTCCTCACTTGATATCTGCCAGTTACAAGGACAAATTAAAGGCCGTGGCGGTGGGATATATTTAGACATTTTTTTCGACAGCACTAGATGCTTTTTAGACAGGCTGATTTCTGTGTTTGTTCTGCAGAGCTGAAGTAACTCTCTGGCAGTCCCTCTGTGGCGGCAGTGGGACACCAGGGGGGCCGAGGCCCACTGAGCTGTGTGTGAGGTGTCGCTGGTCCAACATGAGCGGCCCGCAATCGAAGATGACAGGGTGACTGTTGTCTGCCACCAGACTGTGTGTGTTTGTGTGTATTTGTGTGTGTGTGCGGGGTAGCTTTGCGTGCAGTTATGTCCTCAGCTGAGCCACCCTGGGTCCCAGGGGCCCTGTCTCCCAGATTGTCAGCTGTGGCTGCTTGGGTTTTTTTTTTGCAGCCAGAGCACATTTTGGCTGATTTGATGTGACGTGTTGAACATAGTGTATCGGGATTAAAATGTGTTTTAGACGTGCTTTCAGGTAATGAGGGTTATGTTTTGTTGGAACAAACGGCCGACTTTCAACCAGGAGAACTGGGTTTGTGTCCCGTGTGAAACACAAGCAAACAACTTTTTAAGTAACTTGCGTTGTTTGCGTAAGTTACGTGGCTCACGGTTTGTGAATCCCGTTTTTTTTACGTAACTTCCTTGGCTCACTTCACCCTTGTAACTACTTCACCTCCAGCATTTACGTACATTTATTTTCTGTTTAAACTGTCTTTTTTAATGCCTTACCACAAAGTTTTTTTGCCCTAAACCTAGATCAGTGGTTTTGTAGCCTAAATTCACAGAATTTTACAAACTTTACGTAATTTTCACACATTAGGTGCCACCAGTACTGAATTCTGTGTTCAGAAGTCGTGGCCATTTCATTTAATTTAGTGAGATCAGGTTGATGTGTGAAAAGGCCTTTCTCTGGGCAGATGTTACTTTATCAATACATTTGGTCACATGCTTTTTCTCTCGACTCTTTCTGTTATCATATGACACAGACAACAATACCACCAGCTTACCCACTCCACCCTACAGAAAGAAAACATCGGCCAGTTCTGCTAAAATTCGTCTGACTTTGTCCTGATTTTTGCTGGCAGCAGAGCTGCGATGAGGAAACAAAGGATAAAGCATCAGGGCTGCAGAGCTGTGATAATGAAGAGTTATTCATATGTTGCACATTCCTGCCTTCATTCATGTGGCTGATTGAAACGAGGTCTAAATGAGAGGGTGACAGTAGGAGAGCGTGGTGGATAAGCAGGCCTGATTCATGGCGTGGTGACTGCTGGGATGGTCTTCAGAGATCCCCCGTGGAGCGCAGCGGAACAGCAGGAGAGGGAGCTGCAGAGGGGTGGAGGGTGTACAGGCCTCGTGTTTGAAGTCTCCCTTCCCGACTGGAGCGCAGACGTTACCCCAGGCTGGGCTTCTTCTCAGGGGGTCCTGCAGGAGTGTTACCCAAGCAGGCAGCTGTCGGACAGCCTCTCCTCCCTTCTTATCCGTCTTGTCTGTCTCCTCTTTATGTGCCAGTGTTGGGTAACCAAACACAGCACCTGGACGTATCCTAAATCATGACATGCAGAGAAAACAGGGCAGCGGGACCTCATTTGCATCAACATGGCCTGGAGGTTTTAAATAAACACGGAGCAGACATCTCTAGGTTTCTGACTACATTAAACACTTTAAAATATTATTATTATCATTACATTCCGCCCCATGATTCAGATCCACTACAATATTTTTAAGGGTTCTTCCAGGACCGCTTGATTATGGCAGATCATCAGATCATTTTCAGATCGAGATTATTTGACATGATTACTCGCTGATTTTAAAAAAATATTGTTGATTTATTTAACTTTTAGAAGAAAAAAAATCTTTAAATATAATAAAATAATAAAATAATAATGATTATAAGACAACTGAAAAAAGTAAATGTAAAAAAAATAAAGTAAATTCAAAAAATTAATATATAAATACATAAACTTTTAAATAAAGAATAATTAGAAGTAATTAGACCAAAGGAAATTGGTTCATCTCTCTTGTAATATACTTTCACAACCTACTGAAAACGACTCATTTTATATTCAGTTCCCCTGCAGGACAACTGTTGCTTCAACAAGCTGAGCCACTTGAAATGATCCTCAGTTACATGGCAGCAGGTCATAAGTTAAATTGCAAATCCTGCAACAGCCCAGATGACAAACAGTGGAGACCACGTTTAGTCATTAACACAATAAATTGTAAAACTGAATGTTGACTTGAACTTTTGCATTGAGTACAACTGTAATGCTGGTAAATTCAATCAAGTTAAACAAGGTTGAACATCATACTAGACTTGAGTCTATTAAATTATTATGATAACATCACAAGCTACGTTCACATCATGTGAGACTCCAAAGCAGAATTCTTTCTTTTCATGACATTTTATCTATTTTTACAGGAAAATATGACGCACATGCTCCTTGTACCGTATTTAGAGAAATTAGAGAGTTTAATTTTGATAACAGGGTCATGTCGAGGCAAATGTAAAAACAAAGTTTTTAATATTTAACTTTGTGCTGTGGGTTGAGGCTGCAAGAGTTACACCTTCAGTCCTACTTGAGGTGAAAAACCTGCTTTTGAGGCCTTTTTTAATTTATTTTTGCTAGAAGTTAGCGGTTGTTCATATTTTTTGAAAGTTTTCTCATCTATCAATAACAGAAAAACAATCTGATACTGACAGCTGACTGATACTGGCAAATCTAGATTAATTTAACTGTTTATAGCAACAAAAAAAAGTTGCTTTCCCATCTTCTTTGCAATATTTCAAATGTTTGATTTTTTAACATTCTTCACTGCAGGCTGTTGTTCAGGCTTACAGTTAATTGAGATAAATTGAATATAAATGAGGACAGTTATAATCAGAGTTTGCAGCAGGAGGCTCATGTTTGCAGAGCTCACGTTCTTCTCTATAATTAGCTCGTATCAAAAAGAGACCCAGTCACACAGACCTCCCCTGCTCCCCTTCAACAACACCTTTCAAAGGCACTTGTACCTTGCTCCCCTCCCCGACACTCCCTCTGTCAGACCCACCTGGCCCCTGCTGCTCCGCTTACCCCACCACCACCCGGTTCCCGCCCTGGAGAGCGGACAAAGTGAAGCATCCACGGAGCGATCCATCACTCCCGCCTGTCTTCCCGCATGCCCTCCTCAGGAAACACCTTTCAGACCAGGAGATTAGAGTGTGACGGGAGAGGAGAGGAGCAGTGAAAGAATGATGGAGGAGGAGGGAGAGGTGGTAAACGATCCAGGGAGGTAGAGAGAGAGAGAGAGAGAAACGGGGAGAAGAGGAACTGGGAGAAATTGATTGAGTGGAGATCCATGAGATGGATGAGGACAGGGGATGAGAAAATGGGAGATTGAGGAGACTGTCTCTTCTTTCTTTGTGAACCAGAGGAAGCAGTGTCCAGTGGGGAGAGAATAAACATGAACTTGCCCATTAGGGAATGTGTTGATAGCTCCAAGTGGCCCCTTGGAACATGAGCATGTCTATTAAGGGCTGACATGGAGTGGAACTGAACACACACACGTGCAGCCACACACTCCGGGCCTTATGCACTTTAAACGTGAAGTGTTGGACAAACCAGAACGTACTGCAGTTACATCATAACCCATTTCAAACATGCTTCGTTTATGTTCATGTCATGGCAGTTTAATGTGTCTGAATCAGCACCAGAGTCTCATTAAGAGTGCCTGTCTCATTAAGTCGAGCCTCGTTGCATTTCCACTTTCAACATAATTGAGTTAAAGTGAAATAAAGGCTGTCAGGTTAACTGCAGCAGAAAAACAAGCAGAGAGAGAGAAAGAAATGCTCTTCTTATAACCTTAATTGCCTTTTAATACTATTAATAAATATGGAAATATACACTTTACAAAGAAAATCAAACTAATCAAAACCCTGCAAAAGAGCCTTTTCATATTTAATGTTGCAAGAGTATAACATTTTCTCGCTACAATAATTATCTAAGAATATATTTGGGCTGTTTTAAACAAATGTTACTCTCAATTAAAATGAGCCTTCAGGAATGAAAACAGAAGGGTTTGTTTTTGTCAAATAAACACTTTTAAAAATACAAATGCATAAACAAATGAAATTAGGAGTAAAAACGGAGTAGGAGCAATTAAAGAAGTCATTTCTCTTCAGAAATAAATCTATTATTGATGCATGTGTGTGCATGGTGCACATTTACAGATTACTTTTTGTAATGTTTTCAGGGTTGCAGATAAGCAAATGTAATTTTCACACCGTGGCTGCAGCATCACTCCTATCAGATCAGTATATAAAGACTATTTTTTCACTTTGTAGTGCAACCGTCACAGTCCTAATCTCTCAAACACTGCCTCCCTGTACTTTCAGCATTCACTGATGCCAACAGCTGTGTCTTTTCTTATCATTAGAGCCGCAGCTAATGATTGTTTTTATTATCGCTGATTACATAGTCCACCTAATAGATTCATTAGTCGGTGTCTAAATCTCAAAATAGTGAAATAATTGATCAGTGAGTGTCAGTCTCCAAAAGTGAACCAAAGTCTATTTTGTCTGTCAGAAACGTGAAAGTATTTAATTTACAATGATACAAATGGAGAAAGCTAATAAAATCTTACGTCAAGTGTTTTCCTGATAAACTTGATACATGACCTAACCAGACAATTATCAACATTTTCATTGAGAAAATTAGTCTTGCGTCAGATTTCTGCCTCCATTGCAAGTCACGTTTTTTTTTTTTGCTAAAACAATGAACATTTTAATGTAGAATACTTTTAAGAAACAATGTTCTGATTGTCGAGCAAGAAAATGAGTTAGATTTAGTAATTTGGGTCAACTGACCCTTTAACACCATGTTACAAAGCAGCTGACCTGGTGTCATACATCATGTTGCATGAGCAGCATGAATGACTGACTCACACCATGTTTCCAGCATCTGTGTGAACGAGGAATGAACGGAGAAATGCTTCACCCACTTTCACTCTGAGCGCGCTCAGTCTGCTCCCTCCAACCTTATCAGTGATTCATTAAAGAAAGTAAGCCTTTTTCTGAAGGGTGATTTAGCAGGCTTCTCTCACAAGAAACCGTGTTTACCCACAAGCCCCGGCTAAGCAGATGATAACAGATGATAACTTCTGTTCTGCCCTTAAGAAAACAAAAGTGAGATGCCTGCGTCTCGCCCTGCGGGGCTGTTGGCATGTGTTTTTAAAATATGCGCTAGAAAGAAACTTGACACTTTTGGGTCGTAAGAGATGTGTAAAAATTGTCAGACGCTCAAATATATGGCGAGCGTGACAGATGGTGGTACCCTGCCTGCCAGTTTAGATTAAATTCCTTAACGTGGAGCTGATGTGAGACGTGATGCTTAAAGAGCTCAAAACATTGAGAGCATTTCAACAAGTGCTTGTATGTGCAGTTTTATTTGCATTAGAGGCAGTATTATCATTGTCAGATATTCTTTTTGTGTCATTTTGTGCAAATCACTTTGTTAAGTTGCAGAAATGTTCACAGGAGGTTTAATTTCTATTTATATTAAAGTGTAAACACTTTAATAGCTCCCCTCCCTGTCAGACCGGGCTGATTGCTTTAAGGCGACCAGAGGTGTTACCTTCATTATCACCTCCCTGCTAAGAGCACCAAGATGTTTTAGCAGTGGCCTTGCAGCCGTCAGTGTTGTCGGGCTCTGTGTGTGACTTCCCACACACACAAATTTGGCACGGATAAAGGTCTCTAAACTAATCGCACCTCTCCTCACTCAGCACCCCTGTGGGAAGCTCAAGCAAGCCAGGACGCTAATTCGCTACCTACTGCTCTTTTGTAGCGTCTTTGGCTCATTAACTTAATGTCATTTGATACTGAGTGATAGTTCGCCTCGCTGAAAAGGTCCCCAAGATAAGGGTCTGGTATTTGATTTTTTTTTTTTTTTTTTTCCCTCCGCTTCGCTATTCCGCAGTGACAACTTGTGAGATATGTCACCTGTGGTGAAAACACCTTTTCTAACACCAACGCAGTTCGATTTTCACCCCACAAAGGTTGACATTTCCCCCTTGGTTCATAATCAGCAATATGCAAACAGTTTTACTGTCTACTCGTGAATTTTATTGTCCTAATATACAAATTATACTGCAGTAGAGGAATGCTAGGACCGCAGTTTGAATACATTTTCATTTTATACTTTTATTTTCAGCACGGACGACACTACCACCAGGAGAATATTGGTTTCATGTAATCACAGCTGGCATTCACATTCAAATCCTCCTTAAAAAAGATGGGTTACATGTTGTCAAGGGGGAAATGACTGACACAGTTTTATGGGCTCTTTTCATCCAGTTTCCGATTTATAATTAGAATGATGACACCCTAAGTGTTTATGGAAAACTCAGTTTTACACACAGTTGACCCTGTTCCACAGCTCCTTCATGTTTTCACTCAACTCATTTCACTTTCAATCCCAGGTCCTTTTCTGTATTTAATTTTCCACCATTGTCGCTATCTCTGCTGATTGACATCATAATTAAAGCAACATCTGCTGAACTTTTTTTTAACAGAACAGAAGAACATCATTACACCTCATCAAATGTAGACTGTTTATTAAAAAACACTATTCAGGCTGTTTAAAAATTGCGGAGGTACTACATAAATGACCAGGTACTCTGCACAACGTTTGCTATTGAAAAACCAAACAGGAAGCGTGTTGTGGTGAGCAGAGCCGTGCCGTGCCGTTCCATGCAGTGGAAAATGGTCCTGAATAAAGCAAAGGACCACAAACCAACACCAGTGCTCTCAGTCTTGTAAAGTTGCACAATGCATCAAGCATCTATTGTGCAACTCTCTGAAGAAAAACTCTGGATTTTTAAAAAGCCCTTTAACTTGATATGTGACACACGTCTTGCGGTTAAGAACTTCTAAGAATTAATCATCATCGAGCGCTCCAAAAGCAAATCACACACTGACAGTAATTGCTGGGATACCTCACAGGCATAAAAACAACCACACATATGCATGGACAAACACACACATACTGCACAATGACCTGTATTGTTAGTTGTAATTAATACTCTCTTGTTGCTCTCCTGACATAATGAAATCCGATCTCCCACATGCTTAGATGCTATTTGTTTGTAAAAGTTGTTTTTGATTTCCACCGTACAAAATGTGATTACGGTACGTCTTTCTGAAATTACAGGCTATCACTCAGGTTTCGCCGACAGGTTCGTAGCCGTGCAAGACGAGGCTCCTCCTGCCTGATACAGAGTTACTACAAGTGATTTATTTAACCCTAACTGCGACCATGAGGCGAAAAGATGAGCCTCTCTTTCATGGCAGCCATGAATTGGGCCCTAAATGACCCTTACTGTTCACCGGCAGGTAACGACGCTTCCAGCGGTGGGAGTCGGGTCGTTAATGTCCCATGTTAGGATCAGTGCTCTCTGGCTGCGAGCTGAGTTATGGAGATGAGCGTAGCGACTGGGGAATGTTTTTCTGTCTGTCTGAGCCCCCCCGAACTGCCCCCCCTCCCCCAGCACAGCCACCTTCCTCTCATCTGGATGTTAACGCATTCTCAGGCCTCAAACAGCAGACATTATGAAACACTCAAAACAACAGCCACGTCGGGGGTTAACACCAGTTACGACTAAGGTGTCACACACTCCTGCGGTTTAAGTAAACACTGTGTATGTGTGTGTGTGTGTGTGTGCCTGCGCCTGCCCACCTCATAACAGTATCTTCATGATCTTCCGAATCTCTTTTGTAAATAAAGTCACAAGTGACAGCTTGTGTTCTGTTTTACATGCAAATGCAGCCCAGCCCTTTGCATTTTGGGAAGATAAGGAAAGATTAAGCAAACCACACTGTCACTACCTAAATGTGAAAGGAAGAAATTGCAGCGGCAAGTGAAACAGGAGAAGCCCAGCCTCTCTTTGAGGGAGATAAACTCTCCTTTTGCATGTCTTAGCTGGCCGAGCAAAAGGCGGTCCAGCTCTCTCTCTCCTGGTGCGTCTGACAGCGATCACAGCTCAGAGGAGGCCTGCAATGATTTAGCAAGCATTTATCCGCAATATGATCTAGTGATATGACAAATTATACCATATTGTACTCCCAGCAGCAGTTTTAGTTTATGTATTTTAGTGTGTATGTAACTGTTAAAAGGAATTACCAAACACTTTGAGGTTTTACTGGGAACACGGACTTCCCTGAGTCACTCTGGTTGCTTGGAAGAAAAGGCTCCTAGCCAAGAGATTGTAGTCGGCTTGCCCCCCACATATGAAATGTTGTTTCACACAATAAATACATGGAACATGTTAATTAAAGACCTTCATGCTGCGTTCACACCACACACATTACATTTGTGCTTATTGACATTACTTACGTGGGATGAGCTAAAATAAACAACACCGCTGTGTCTTTTCCTCATCGACAATGTTTGAAATGACAACCACTGCTACTCACAGACACACCGGAAAAGCAAACAGCTCATAACATGATCCAAGCGCACACCCAGCTCGATGAATGTCACTTCCTTTTCTAGGAACTAGTACAGCGGTATGAAACCAAAATCAAACCAACAACGAGTTCGGATTGATCAGCACTACGCAATGCAGAAGAATCCCAACACTGAACACACATTTTTCACTTGAGTTGAAAAAGTTTTGCAGCAGAAAGGCAAATTCATGTAGTATCCACTGAACGTCTTGACATTGACTTTATAAATAAACTCTCTACGTGAAAAAAAAACCGCTTTGCATTTGGTGTGCCATTAGAGATGCGAAAATATTAAGTAATTTATAAGCAGCACAAGGCTGTTTGCCCCTGTTTTCACTCTTGGCTCTAGCTACATATTTACTGACCAGATGTAACCGTGACGTGAGATTCTTTTTTTTTTTTAAAGATATATTTTTGGCATTTGTGCTTTATAAGATAGTGCTGGAGTGAAAGGGGGAGACAGAGGGGAAGACATGCGGGAAAGGGTGCCGAGCCGGGATTCGAACCCGGCACCGCCCGCTAACGAGGCAAGCGCCTCAGGGGGGTGCACCACCACACCCCCCGTGACGTGAGATTCTTGAACAAAAAAAGAGAATAAGCTCATTTTCCAAATTGCCAAACCATTTATTTAACACAATGATAATTGATTCGGTGTCCCTCCAGCTTCCATTAAAGGATTCCCGATGTTCTTCCATCACTACCTTTTGTCTTTTTTCAAAAATGTATTGATTGCATTGTGTTCTTTTCCCTTTATATGCTTCAAGAGTGTCTATATATATGCCACTGGTTTTGATTAGCCGCTCTCAGCGTCATTTGGATGATGTGTGTATAAAGACTGTATATGGAACAACAAAACCTGCAGTCAGGAAAACATCCATTTTCAATCCATATGTAACTTATCTGGCATTGTAATGAATGCAACCACAGAACGGCATTATCTCAGCCATCATTTATCCTTCTATAGAGCACACCTCAATTTACCATGGAGGGAGGAAAATGATGTTTTGATTGCACTTCTTTGCAAACTGAACATTTTACACAACGTTCACATGTGCCCACATGCACACACATTGTGTTTCGGATGATGATGTAATGACTTTCCCAAAATGGTATGATTTATTGTCCATGCTTTCAAGTGAGAGGTCTAATGCAGCATAGTTACTAAATAAACATTTGTTTTAGAGGCCCCGTATTCCTCCGGGACATCTTCTCTATTCCTAATTTCCCTCTACTTCTCTCTTAGCCCAAACTTATTCTCTTTCTTTCTTTCTTTCACTGTCTGTCTTTCTCTCTTTGAGTCTCGCACTCACCCCCACATGCACGTCTCCCTTGTGCCCAGTGAGTAAACGTGGAACCGTGTGAGCCTTCAGGAGGACTTTGAAATGAGACATGGCTGGGACATCAGAAGACTCTGCCACTCTCAATGAAGCCTGCTTGATTTATAAGAGAGCAGGGAGTGGGGGGTTGTTTCCAGAGGCACACAAGGCCACGAGGTCCTCCATTAGTACCCTGACCCCTGTTTCATGGGACCAACCACTGCATAAGAGGAGAGGGAGGAGAAGAATGGAGGGATGGATGGATGGTGGACATGGGGGGGCTTGTGTGTCTTCTCTTTTTTACCATAGAGAGTCTGCTATTTACATTTTGGCCGCAGCGAAGGCAGCAGAAATGAGAAACCCTAGCTCGGTCATTTGTCAGCGGCCTGTGGTGTCTTGACTTAAATGTCCGCTGGTTGTACCTGATCCCCGCTCAGGCCCATCTCTGCTCCCACTTTTACGATTCCCCTCACAGTTTTACTGTCCGCAATCTAATTAGCTGTGTCTTAATCACGTGTTAAAGCGCAGCGCCTGCCTGGTGTTTACTGTCTGTTTGCCATGCTGTAAAAATGTGTGAGGTGGCTCGTAAAAACTTGCCCACCGAGGATTAAGTACTCGCTCCTCCTTTTGTGGATGAAATCACGGCATCACTGACAAATAATGGGTTTTAACCTCTGTGCTGTGACACTGCAGAGAGACTGTTGCAATGTACTTGTTTTTGAGAGTGTAAGAGGTTTACATTGCCGCATCTTTTAACCCCCTCAGCGGCCTAACAGTAGGTCTGGCAACTCTTGTTTCAGAGGCTGTAGTGGACTCAGTTGTGAAGCTACATTGAAGATGCTGATATTATATAAAACTAGAAGACCGAGGGAATTCATTGATACCATGGGGCCAAATAACACGCCAAGGCTAAATCAAGATCTTAGTGATTTTGGCCGTATAGTAGCCATTTCATTGTAGTGAGACCATTTTCTGAAACTTCTGAAACTAAAGATATAAAGATATTCAGAGGTTATATAGCTTTTTGTATGTATATTGACAATGCTTCAAAATGTCAAGTTTTTAAACCAATTCACGGTATGGAATTTTTCTACGGTGTCTTGATGTTAATGGTTTGGAGGGATTTCAGCCCATTTTTATCAATTCTCAAGCTGTAAAAAAAATTATATAATTTAGCGCCAAACCTGTGTAACAAATGTTATCAACCCCAAATTAGCTTAAACAACTTTGGAAACATACACGTTGCAATTAAGCATTTGAATGCCTATCACATTCTCACATTTTTATTATAAATGATTTTTATTAAAATGAATTTATTATAAAGTTATTAAACACATTTTCATGGCAGATTTAATACTAGGACGACTTGACACAAACTCATCTTCTGGTTCCAGCTTTCAGATGGTGTATACCACTTCTGTGTATATATTACATCTGCTGTTGACCTGCTATCTCCCCCTGAAAATGTCCCTCGCTCCTACCCTTCCAAAAAAAGATGGTGAATTGGCCACAATATTATAGAGAAATTTGACATTAAAGTATCTTATCTGGCTGAAATATTTTACATTAAGTACTGATTTCCTTTGCTGTCCAGCTTTGGAGAAGAAAATCATGTCATCCTGCTTTTATTGTGCATGTGAGGCCCACCACGCCTACGTCACATCAGCCATTCTGCATTTGCAGACTGAATCCATAACATGGCTTTGTTCCTCTCGAGATCGCTTCCTGTTGTTTAGGAACGCTTTGTGACAGGCCTGCCGGCTTTAAACTAACTCGGTAATGGCATTATGCTAACATTTTTAAAGGACATGTGTTTTCAGTGTGCATTACGTTACGTTTTTCCCCCATTGCGTTCCATCTTTGGCTGGTTAGAGTGGCCCCTGGACCTATTCATCAGAAAACCAGCCTGGTTGGAGGAGCCTTATCCTGCCTCTTGATATAAGCATGCTGGAATTTATTGTTTTCAGTAAACATGCCTTATACATAATCTGTCTTTGTAGTACACACTCCCAGTTGTCATGGGAACATAGTGGGGTTTTCATAACACTTCAGGGGCTCCCTCAGGCATCACGGGTCTCAATCGAACCCTGTCACATGTTGGGTTGAGGATCCATTGAGTTTTTCTTGGGATTAACAAAACGACCATCCACATCTTATAGGCCTAGCTAGCATGCTGGGTAATGAGAAACAGTCACGGGCCTTGTGGGGACCCATAGCAAATTATAAAACACCACAACAGGTTTTACAGACATGTCCCTTGTGTGTGCGAGGTGATTAAAAGTCAACGCAGAAAGGAGCTTAGGGAGCTACAAGGAGGAAGAGACGAGAGGGAAAAGGTGTAAAACGCCGTCTGACTGCAGGTCATCTCTTGTTACCGGAAGTCCTCGTCCACCAGACATCCACTCTCTCATACACAGACAAGAAAATATAAAGGGGATCGTGATGGAGAGCTGGGGATTATTGCATGCAGCTGGTGGCTGTCAGAGTCAGACACTTAGCCCCTCGCCCTTTATCTTAACCCTTTCATTTACTGCATCCCCAAGTTCCTCTTTTCTGCCTTTCCACACCTGTAAGTTTCCTCTGTAAATCTTGTCACGCTTTTTTGTTGGTCTGAAGGGGTCAGTACTCTTTAAACAACATGCTCATGGGATCACCATGCAGTGTCTGAACCCTCCGTTCCCCCCGTACCTTTCTTTACATCATATCCAGACAAAATGTCGTACAAGCTGCTTCATTTCACGCTTAACTCGCACGGAGGTTCTGCTCAAGACGACCAGCAGCTGTTTGCAGTGTGAGGGAATCTGAGGTTTTAATAACTACTCTGTTATATGAAGTTGCTGCTCTGATGACTCATCAGACCTGAATCCTCATTTCTTCGGACCATTTTTAATACAAACGGCATTTTAGCTGCCATCACTTACCCAACCATGAAGAAATAATTGGATTTCAATTTTAACGGAAGTGCTGATAAGAGCCAAAAACGCTCTTTGACATCCAGGCTGATATCCACACCAGTGATTGATACGGCCCTTTGCAGTATCTTTACTAATTTTATTATCTATGCAAATAGAGGGGAAGTGATTAAGACCTTGGATACCTACTCTGGTGTGGGCAGCCCGTGCTTCCATGCTGCTCACACACTCTGTCTTTCCCTCTGGTTGTGTAGCAGCCAGCCAACAACCGAAGCCATCACATTTGCATCCCCACCCAATCTCTGCTTGTACCACTGCCCACTTTAACTAGGCTGTCCACTTCATCACCAAGCAAACAGTGTGAGTTTGTCATTTTGAATTCAGGACAATGAAAATTGGCAGGAAAAGAGCAGTTAAAAGAATGATGTGGTCGGTCTTTGACACGGAAAGAAAAGTGGAAAGAAAGGGGAGATTAGAAGGCAGAGAAGAGCAGAAAAGAGAGAAACGGGACGCCCCCCGGGGCCGATGGCTATCTCTCCGCTGATAAGTGAGCGAGTGCCTGAAGGCTGGCTTTTCTTCCCACAGCTTTTTGTATCTCCCCTGGAGCAACTTGAGTCCAATTGTTCGGGATTATAGAAGCTTCTCCCTCCGGCATAGAAAGGTGGATCCCTGCAGGTGGAGATGAGGTGATAGAACGCTGCCTCGGAGTCACCGGGGAAACCTCCGAAACAGATATTACAGACAGACAGTCAGACAGACAGACAGACAGACAGACAGACAGACAGGTGTTTTCCAGAATTCCCAGCATGACTTTACTAATAGCTCAGGAAGTGAATTCTCAGTAAAATATTTGAAGATCTCCCTGACTTTTCCATTATTATGAGGCATTTTTCGATCCTTTGGATGAGTTATAGACTCAGTTATGTCAGTGAAGCAACATTATTTCTATTTATGGCGTCTATACAAGCGCAGCATAAATTGTGAATGAAACTAACAGTTTCATTGGATGAGTCATAAAGGAATAGTCCACCCAGACTATGTCTCATCTTTCACATTGCGTGTGTGTCCGTGTGTGTGTGTCGGTCCATGAAAATTCAAGGGGCCTTTTTTTTTCGGGGAGCACTTGAGCTTAGTCAGTGGTCATGTCTGTGAGTCACTGGCCTTCAGGCTGTTTTTTTCTTCTTACCCAATATCTTCACAAGCAGTAGTCCCATCACTAATGCATTCTTCATGCCCTATATCTCCTCTTATGCTGGATTTAGTCACTGATTCATCAGCAACCTTGGAATAAGTTAGCAGTATAGAGGATGGACACACATAGGCTCCCCTGCGCAACTTCCTGTGGGAGGCAGATTCCTTTGAAATAGGAGGATGGAGATGAAAATGTGTCATCGTCTCCGTTCTTGATGAAAAGGGAAATTGTCATACTTTCTCTTCTTGGTTAAACAATGTGTCATTTAACCTGTCTCCAGTCACTCTTGACCTAGATTGCTTTATGGTGTAAAGGCAAAGGACTGCATTCACAGATACAGCAGTAAGAACTCACTGGGATCAATCTTTAGAAAAGAAAAGAAAATATAATACAGTTTACCCCCTATTCTATATGTTTAGATGTCTGGATATTTGGTTATATAACTGATACATGTATGAATATTTAGTAACTACATGTTAAAGTATTAAAACCATTTATTATTAAAAAGCTTATAAGATAAGATATTCCTTTATTAATCGCACATCAGGCACATTTACAGTGTAAAGCCAAAAAAAGAAAGAATCATCAATAAAATAATCAATAAAAACAAGCAATATTAACAGAAATATCAAAAGGATTAACAATTAAAGCAAGAAGAATCTGAAAAGTATTTACAATTTAAACAATAAGAAATATACAATTAGGAACAGTATATATAATAAAGACAGAATCAACAGTTGAAATGGCACAGAATATACTGTATATATTTAGACATAGTTTAATTTGTTTAAGTAATGTTACAGTTGCTGCCAAATACACTAAAACTTAGACTAGATATACATTCAATCAATCAAACTTTATTTGTACAGAACTTTTCATACAAATAACACAAAGTGCTAAACACACAATATATTATCCATTACCATCATAAAACCTAGTTAAAGACTATAGTTAAATTAGAAAAATAAATGAATATATAGCTGAAACAGCCCGATAGATAGATAGATGGATAGATGGATAGATAGATAGATAGATAGATAGATATACTGAAGTACGTCTTGCTTGTATACTGGTTAGAAATGCTAAATGTTACCAGTTACACAGTTACTTTTTATTGCTGTTATCCTATGGAACGTAATAATATCCTATAATTATCATTATATTGTGATGTTTATCATGAGAAATAACCAAGCACAGCGATCTGTTCCCTGACAAAGCTTGATGGTGGCGTACAGGCCCAGTGTTATCATAGAGGCCGTCTTCAGCTGTATCTGCTTTTCCTCCGAGAAGCTTTGCTGACAAGGCAGGAGTATGGTATGCCGAGGTGCTTCTGCCCCGCGCCCTTTGCCCATATGTTTTGTATTACGCCCTAGGAGGTGCCATGCTCAGCAGCTCGGTGATGGGAGGGGATAAAGCAGGCCTCTCCGGCCCAAATGACGCATGACATGGCGCTGCGCCCTGGGCCCTTATTTATGGCTTCCCATGTCAGCGAAGGCTTGCTCCCCTGGGGAGCCCCACGACCGTTACCCGCTAACTTAGCTCAGCCAGCCTTCAGTGCTCATCTCAGACACACAAAAGCACACACACACACTCTTCCTCTGTAGGAGTTCTGATCACTATAACATGGCAGCATGCACACATAACTGAGAAGTATGCAGAAATCAAATAGATTTCCTCATAGAGAAGTTTATTCAGCTGTACAACATTCACAGTTGCTACACTGTTTCGCAAGAAGTGGAGTGGCACTTATGAAGTGCTACTTCATAAGAATTAACGTCATGTCAGGCTACAGCTAGACCGCTGACAGCCACACACTGCCTCTTTTATCAATCCCTCTGAAGTGGAAGAGGATGTGAAATGTGGATAGAGAGTGAGGAAGAGATTTGGTGAGAGGATCTGAATACATTTTCTCTGTAGTTACTCAAGAATCCATGTACATATCGCACCGCATTAACAAATAAGACGCATACGCTGCCAGGGCTCATGCACACACAGGTGTTCTCCACGAGCTATCCGGGAATATTCCACTGATCCCGGTCCAGAGTTTTGATGTGGGCAGAAGGAAAATAAAAAAGAATTTAGAGGAAACCAAAGCCAAGAGATGAGAAGAAGCTCGAGAGTAGATGACAGATTTGGGGGGGGGAAAGGAGAAGAGAAAATCTGCAATAGATAACGTTTAAAAGAATTGAATGAACATCAGAGAGAGATGTGAAGTGATGGCGTGGAAGCGACAACAGGGTTAACACAGGACAAAAAGCTCGCTGGGCTTTTCTCTTCCCCTGCTATCTCATGTTTCTTTGTGCTTTGGGGAGTGAGCTCTAAAAGAGGGAGCACTGTCAAGGTTTTATGTGGCCTTTTGAAAACAGAACAAGCCCTCTCCAGAACAATATATCCAGCTTCAGAACTTCTCTGACAACAGGGCACTCATTCTTCCAACTTCCCAGGTTCCTGACTGTAAAACACCCCGTTTGAAATCCACTCTGGTCATTGTTTAGTCTAGTGGAAGTCCCTTAGATCATCCTCATCAGCAGCCGTCCTGCATCCCCTTCATGTCCCGAGTCCTCCCCCGCCTCGCAGCAGCTCAGAACCAGCCACCCGACATTAATCGGGCTCCTGGCATTATTAAGACCTGATAGTCATCGTGTTTTTGCAGAGTAAGAGCTTGAAAGTGGATTGTACTATTGACCAAGCAAAAGCGAGACGACACATCCACGTAAGCGACATCTTGAGTTCTAAGAAGTGCTGTGGTTTGTGTTTATTAGTGGTGATACTTGGTAGAAGTGGGGAAGTGTGCTTCTCCGAATATTTTTCTTGAAAATGATGCAAGGATCTGCTTCTACTTCTTTCTAGCCTTAAGAAAGACTACAACACAAACATTAAATGTCCGCAGCAGCTCACAAAAGAGTCTTCTTTCGATGGCATCGCCATCCTCATGCTCACCCAAAAAACCAACAAGATCTCCAACCTAAACGAAAGAATAGACCGTCTAATAGTAGCACACACGTCTTGATACATACACGTACGGTTCCTGATTGTAAAAGAAAGAAAGTTTTCGTAAATTTAGGCTACAAAACCACTGATTTAGGTTTAGGGTGAAAAACGTCCTGGTAAGGCGTTATAAAAGACAGTTTAGCAGTAAATAAATGTGCGTAAATGCCGGAAGTTAAGTAGTTTCAAGGGTGACGTGAGCCACGAAAATTACATGAACATAAAGAAAAAGTCATTTACAAATAGGTGAGCCGCTGATATTACCTTATTTATGTAAAAATCGTGATTCACAGAAGTTATGTGAAAAAAACGGAAGTTACGTAAAAAAAAAAAAAAAAAACAAAGAAAAAATGAAGTTACGTTAAAGGTCGTTTGCTTTTGTTTTCACATGGGACATGAACCCTGTTCATTTAAACACTGTCAATCACTACTACTATGTCAGCGAGATGATGGCAGAGGACAGTCTAAAACGTAAATATGAGTCGTATTTTGCTGCCTGTACAAAAGCCCTATATTGACATTTTTGAGGGGAGACCAGTCTGCAAAAACAGTGTCTACTGACTGCAAGTAGATTAGGCCTCCCATGATGTTACATAACACCAGAGCACACCACTGAGCCTTTCAAAGTCTAATCTCTTGAACTGTTTTGGTTACATTTTGTTCACTTCCCCTCATGCATATATTTCAGTGCACCTGTAGAGTTGTTGAGGGATGGGTTACCATCCTGCTAAAGACCGCAAGTAATATTTGTCCGAGGAAGAGGTTGAGCACATCCTCTCTTTCCTGCTTCTTGCTCCCTTAGATAATGTGAACATCCAAACACATGACTTAGACAGTGACGCAGGATCAAAGCACTGATGCTCTTGGCCTGGACTTAAGATTAGACAAGAGCTCGAGTGGTCCAGCTGGACTGCACAGAGCCGGAGAAAGCCCTGGGAGTCTGGATGTGCTTGGTATGAGGGAAATACCGCACTGTACTACGCAGAGTGGGTCATTAGGTTAAACCTTAAGCTGTTGTCTGCGCTTTCATCTGGCCTCCAGCAGAGCAGAGGCAGGATCTGATCTGATAAAGCCAAGAGAACATGCAAACTAGGCTAACACTTCTCTTTCTTCTACCGCTCTGAAGGTTTAGAGTAGGAGGAGAGAAGGAGATGCAAGTATGTGAGAGTGAATGATGTGCTGGTGGTCTTCACCTCATTAGGACCTCCCCGGTGTCTTTGATGGCTGCTGAGGGCCAGAGGGTGAAGTGATGGAGATCGAAGGATTGAAGCCTCCCGTCCCACCATCTCTCGCCTCAAACATTCCATTTTTCAGCCTTACCCTACACTTCCCCTTCTTCTTTTTTTTTTTTTTTACACCGTTTCTCCTCAGTCAGCCTCCAATCCCCAAATATGTCTTCATTGCAGTTCCAGCAGTTAGAGCTGACACAGGGGTCTGATTTGTCTGGGTCAGTGTGATCCAACGATCCATCAGATCCATCAGGCCGGTGCCAGGGACTCCTGTGGGACTTAGCCTTTGTTTGGCCAAGCCGCTGACGGAAGCGAAGCCTCTGTCGGGGAAGCCATTAAGAGCGCAGCAGGCCCAGAAAAATGAGCCGCCCTTGTCACTCCACATCAGGAGCTCGGCCACGGTCGCAGATCCTTCTCAGACTCCGTCACATTCAGCCGCTGTTTGTCCAAGCCTTTGAACTAGGGACAGCTAGATAGATAGATGAATGTGTCCAGTGGCCGCGGGGCGCTTCAAGTCGGACCCCAGTCTCAGATTGATGGAGAGTGCTTGGTTGTTATCTAAGGTTGGGGCGAGGAAAGGATAGGTGAAGAGGGAGTGATGAGGGCGACTCCAGTGCTTCTTCCATTGGAAGTTCAAGGGGCTGTGCTCGTGTGGACACGCTGATATAGGCAGTGGTGAGAAGATGAAAGATGATCGTGGAGATCCAGTTAGAGTCTTGATGATTGCGAGGCATGCTGATGTGCTTGCATGTGTTTGCATTTCCAGATGACAATGAATTGCGTTGTGGCAAAAGGTTCAACTTTTTTGCCAAACCTCCCTGCATTCTGTTGTTGTAACCCCCTGCGTCAGAACCCCTGCTGAGCAGTGCCTCATTGAAGTGAATGAGGCACTGTTTTTTTAATTTTATTCTAAAAAAATGACACAATGGCAATGTTGGTCAGAAGCTGCCACTTTACTCCATCAGAAGTACTCTGGATTGGATTTGGATTGCATTCATTTACACAACACTGTAAATAGTGAATGAGACTAACAAAAAAGTGTGTAATTCTTCCCACATTTAAACACATAATGGGTTTGCAGCTCAGTGATGGATGGCTGATCGAGTTTTGGCAAGATGACACGTAGAAAAAACCGTTCAGGTCTCACTAAGCCAAGCTCTTGGTGGCCAATTAACCTTTTTTCAGTTTTAAGCATCAATTCCCCAATCCCATATCTCTCCCATTTGTTAATGACTCAGCGTCCTCTCTGCACATCGTCTCCGACTCCACCTCGTACTCTCTCTTTGTTCCATGACAGAGATGGAACACCTCCACCTTGCGTGCCTCTGCCTCAGACTAAACACTCTCCTGGTGTTGATGCCTCAGTGCAGCGGCCGCTTCTAACGCTGGACAACTTATCTCATTAGAAAAATAATGATTTCACTGGCTGCCATTCCCACAGATAGGCCCGGTATTTGTCTAAGGCTCTATGTCCTGCGCTGAGCTGCTGGGCCCACGGATTGGCTGCCGCGGCCCTCGTGCCTGCCTGTCGTATATCAGCAGCGCTGCCACCGTCAAGCCCCTGATTTATGGCTGTTTATCTCCAGTCACCACCACCCCTCCAACAGATGGGCTCTAGCTATTTACTCAGGGAGACAAAGATCCCAAACCCAATAAATACAATAAACAAAAGGTAATCATGGGGAAGTTGGTTGTGATTACAATTTATTGGTCACTGGAGAAAATGGAGATTGATCTGTGCCTGTTGATTATCAGGTGTGACCTGATCATGTGTCCCAGATTAATCTGGCGGCATTAGGCTTCCCTCTTATCTAAATTACTTTTTCCGCTTCGGTATGTGTCCCATAGTTCTAGTTCAGTCCTGTTACATCAAGAGTCCTCTGATATGATTGATGTTTATTAAGATGTAATAGTGAAAACATTCCTTCAGCTGTCATGTTCTTCGGGGCTGTCGCCTTAAATCTCTGCAAGTATATTCAAGCTCTAAATCTCAGCGGCTGTCACATCTTCACAGAGAAAAAAACACATTGCACCATAAATTGTCTGTTACAGACTTTGAGGGTCTCCAGTTGATTTCTGAGTCTCTGGAGAAAAGCTTCCAGTAATAACCCGGCGCTATCAATTTTTCAAACCAGTCCTGCTATATTGTTGCACATTTTTCACTACCTGTAAGTATTTTTTTTTTTCTTAATTTGATAGATACAAACCAGATTTTGACCCTTGCACCTGTCGGTCATAAATTACGATTCCTGGTTTATGTTACTTATAATCTGAAGTTAAACACTTTGGAAATTATTTCGGAGGCAAACGCAGGTGATTCTGTGTAACATCCTCTACATGCTGCATTCCATAGAGACGCAGTGAAACGACGTGCAGTGAGGTTTATACTTTCCCAGGATTAAATCATGATAGATGTTTCCTGTCCGTGCATATTAACTTTAATACAGATCATTATTCACATGTACATGTCCGTGTCTGAGAGAATCAAAAGAATGTCTCCTATTCAGACGCTCTCATGGGGAGATTTAGATTCATCCGCGCCACCTACTACATAAAACTAACAAGAGTTAAGTAGAGATTGACGTCGGTGGGCTCCATAATGAGGTAAACTGAGCCAGTCGTCACATCTCACTCATCTACTGAGCAGAGCCACGTATGCCTTATCTCGCCCCTGATTAAGCAGTGATAGAGTGTAAATGGATCCAGAATAGCTCCGACCACTGTAGCTCCAGATGTGGCTCAAAAAAGAAAGAAAGTGGAGCTTTAAGAGGTGATGTAAATATGGAAATGGTTCATTTTTTTGTTATTTGAAGCACATTTATCCATAACTTTATTTTATTACTATAACAGTATTTACAGTTATGTTTTGAGAACTAGTGTTGGTTCATTTAACTTCATAAAATACGCGCCCAAATAAAACTACAACTAAATCTACAATAATGATTATATACATTTATAAACTCGATAAGTATACAATGTGGAACATGCAAATAAAGTTTTAAAAAATCATTATCATGCAAATATACATTAAGCAGTTAACTTTGCTGGCTATTCATCCACACGTTATCACACTTGCATAATAGCTGGTATAGAGAACCAGCTGAGTTGTGCTTTAGAACGTTATGTTTCATAAGACAGGAAATGGTTCCATAATCGATTTTCTACCATTTGAAACAACTTCGTGCAGCAGGAATGAACCCAAAAACCCAGAAGTTACTTGGCATTTTTGCACTTTTGTCTTGAAGTCAACAAGTTTTTTGAATGGGTTTAATGTTCGATGCCGCAAATCAGGTCTGTGTTTAACAAAAGCTGAAGAGAAATGCCGGTAAACCCCTCTCTACTGAATGTTGAAGCTTACATAACGTTTTCAGTTGTATTTGTGCTTCACACATCTGAAAAGTGGAGTTAATCTATAAAGGTTTGTGTTGATCATTTTCTGCAATAATCCAACAGAAAAAAAACAGTGGGCTTTTCCTCAAGTAACCCAGGGTGATGCTATCTTCAAAACAGTTGTAAGCACTCAATTAAAACAGCTGGTGGTGCTTTAGAAGGACAATTAAAACCTTGTTAGACAGCATGATAACACAATAAGGGCGCAACTTCTCATGGTACTGAATGGGAAATGTGCTGCGGCTGAGCGGTGGTCACTCGTGACGGTTAGTATGGAAGCCAGAGATATGTATTCCTCGTGCTACCTGCTCTGCTCCGACACAGAGTGAGAGGGAGAGAGGGCAAACACATCTGGAGCCAATCTCTAGGATGGAGGAAGGATCTGTGTCGGGATCAGACCCGCAGCCTGGTTAGGATCAGCTCTTTTCTAGAAGTGGTCCACAAGTGGTTTCTGCCTGTGACATGAATAGTTTTTTGGGTGACGGTGGTTTGGCTCACCGCAGGAGTTGATTAACACTTACAGCGTCACAATAGTCTAGAAAACATCACTGAAACACCTCTGCCTCTCGGGTCTCATTTGTTATTTTGTTTATCCTGCAGTCCCACTTCATATATAGCATGTGTCAGTCGACGCCGCACCTCTCCACTCCCACACATGTTGCATATATTATGATAGCAGGCTGGACCCTCCTCACATCAACAGCAGCCCCTCTCGCTGGCACAGACAGGCGGGCGGGCGATGAGCAGGAAGGAAATGACATCATGGCGTTTCTGATGTCGGCTTGGCACAAGGCACCAGCGGATTATTTAAGCCGGGTAGTGTGAATTCATAGTTTTTCAATGACATGTCACTGGATTGCTGCACATGGCTGGTTGTGATTATGAGCTAAATGTGGCAAAAACAGTCAACTCGAAAAGCTTTTTCTTTGGTAGTGTGAGAGTGAAAGTGTCACTTTGCACTGAAAGCTTCCCTTCTCAACCACAAATTGAGCGTAATTAAGCCATTACAGCATTAAAGCTACAAATGTTACACACACGTGTTTATTTTTGACTTATTTAGTGTGGGTTTTGGAGCTACACGGATCAGATTCTGTGCCGTGTTACCTTTCTGATTTATAGGTTTTTCAGACCTGCTGCTATTTGTTTAGCTGTGGTCACAGAGATGTCACTCAGATTGACTTAGGAAAATGCAGAGCAGCCAAAACATAAAGTGGAAATGTTAACCCAATAACGCTAGATAAACAGTGAGCGGAGAGGAGCCAAAGACAACAGAGGGCGAAGGGAAAGTGTCCTGCTGGCATCAGGTTTCCCAGAGTAAGTGTTATTTGAAAAGCAGCTGAAGGGTGACACTCACTCTCCTCCCACCCAATCTCCCTCTCTTTCTCCCTCCTCCCTCACTCACTCGACCATCTGTTGTTCCCTCTCTTCTCAGGCTGCTCTAAGTGCCTTGAAACAGCTGTCGGAGCAGGGACTGGACCCGGTGGATGGCCCCATCAAGGTACGGTAGGACACGGATCGCGCCGAGCACACAGGCAGACGCTCCGCGCTCGCTCAGCGCGGGACGCTTTATCAATCGGCCAATCAGAGTGGACAGATGCATGTCTAGTGAGGAGCCAGATGTGCGTGTGTGCGTGCCAATCTGGCTTTTTGCAAATCCTTAGCGCTGCAGGCTGGCCCATCATCAGCTCCCCTCCCACCCACACACACGTTCAACATTTCCGCTCGACATTTTTCTTCAATAGGAAAGCACCAGTAGGCGTCTATATTTACATGCACCGCACTCCTGTCAGTGCTTAAAGCTTTGCATGATGGCTATCGCCACCAAGGCTCAGCCATGGCAGCAAAGAGGGCTTTCTCCATATTACTCGGCTCCACGACGAGGAAGGGAGGGAAGGAAGGAGGAAGGAGGACAGTGGAGAGTGGAGTAGGAGCGCTGTAGGGGGGTTTTGGAAAGCAGGGAGGAAATCACTGTCAAGCATTTCTCGAGTATTTTCATAGTAGGTGTGCCCTGGGAAACAAAAGTTTAGGCAGGGTTGTTTTCTTGCAGCCCCGTGTCTCTTTTGGAGAGAAAGAGGAAAGGAACAAAGAGAGGAAAGACAACCGCAGCTTTATAACAGCTTCATTTACGTCACCACCGGGAGGAGAGGGGCAAATATGGCAGCAATTACACTTTCACCTGAGCAGCTAATTTCTCCTCTGCTCATTTCTCGCTCTGGTATTTCCCCTCTCGGCCTCTAAAACTCATTAACTTGCCCGTTATTTAGCTGTTAACACGTTTTTTGCTCAATCCGGCTTCAGATGATCTTAAAAATACACTTTATTTCCTTCAAATGAGCTGCTTTTGTTTTCTCTGCACGCCCACATGTGAATCTGTCTTTGTGGTCCTTTCTGACAAAAACCACAGAACAGGAGCCCCTCAGTGTGAAACAGATGGAGGTCAAGGACTTCTTAAGTGTCTACAGTAACAGTGGCAGCACTTTCGGTTTCTTTGAAAGTTTTTCTTTTACCAGAATCACTTATCACACTTTGTAAGAATTTACTCATTAACGAATTCCCAACAGCAGCAGTGTTTATTAGCCGAGTTCTCAGACAGTGTCCGCCCTAACACGGTTTTATTTGTCTTTTCAGACCAGTGAACCATGTGGGAGGGAGGACGGACATTAAACAGACTAACTCAGGCACCACCACTCAGGTCTGCAAGGATTCAAAGGCTGTCGTCTAGGAGCTGACAAACCCCGAACCCCTCTTTTGGCATACACAAACCTGACAAACCCCTCCCTCCCACCCTTCACCCCAGTGTCCCATAACCCACGGCCCACAGTGTCCCCACTACCCACAGACCCCCCACCCTCTCGACCTAACCCCCACCCCACGATTGCCACTGTATCCTGCAAAACCTGTCAACATGCAATAGGGTGGATGTGCACCGAGAAATGACCGACTAAAACACCATTACCTGAGTCTATGTGAAGACAACGCTATGTTAACACGTTTATTGATGATTTCAGTCAAAAATTTAGAGGACAAAAAAAAAAATAATAATGAGTGAAACACAAACTAATGAGACAAATGCATGGTACTGTATGAAATCAAGGGAAATCCAAAGTGATACACTGCATAGACAATTTTCCCTTTGGATAAATGTCTGTTGGTATGGTTAAAACAAATATGTACATCATGCCATTGAAACACAAAAGAAACATATTAGGGGAGAAACCAACTTGCGTACAGTAGCTTATTCTTTCGGGGGTATTATGTTTCGTTTTTTTTTTTTTTTTGTTATTATAATTATTATTTTATTTTATTAATCTAACAATGCTTGAGTACTGTATTTAAAATTAACCAATGCCAGTGCTGTGAAAGTTGTAGTTGTTGTCTTCATATATAGTCACCCAGCTTACCTTGTATGCTGACATTAAAAAAAAAAAAGAGTTCATCTATCTATATGGATGTGTATGACTTGCAAGAGTATCATATTCCGAAAAATAACACAGAAAAGTTTTTTTCATGTGGACAAAAAGGACAAAACTGGTATTAGCAGTAATCAGTAGAAGTGTTGACCACCCAGGAGGGAAGGTTGGACTAACCTTTACTTCCTGAAGGGTCTAACTTTCCCCGTTTAACATGACCCCACACTGGCATAGCATCACTGGAGCATCACCTGACCAACAGCGGAGGCAAAGGGGCCACCACAGTTGTACTTTTTACCCAGAAAAAGAGGCCAGTGGCCGGTATTTTGCGCACAGTTCTCCAGTACCAGTAAGCATTGAAGTCCAAACTCCAGAGAGTTTTGTACGGGCGTGACTGCATGTCCTCCAGTGAATGAAAAGTCCTCTCCATTCCAGTGATTTTGTGTCAGTGGATCGTCCCCCCTCTCCCCCCACAGTTTTGTCGATCACATCTACACCCATTGTGTGTGTTGTATTGACCCGCCAAGGCATCAACTGGGTGCTTTTAATGCCTGCATTCTGTCTGGAGTGCATCTTTTGAGCGGAGCGAGTCTGCGTCCGTTTCCGCAGACTCGCTCCGCTGAAGGCCACTTTGAGTCACTTTGTTCACTGACATTGAGGACGTGTCTCCTTCTTCGCTGTGAGTACAATGTGTAATAAGGCTGTTTCTGTTACTGAAATGCAGTAAAAACACCTCAGTTCATGTGGAAAAAAAAAACATGCGTTTCTATGCGTCTTATTTTCCTCTCCCAACAGGTGCAAACACAACATCTCACTCGCACTGTTTCTGAAATCTTCACACATTTTCTGATTGTGTCAGCTGAAAATTACATTTAATAGAAACAGGGTGATAACATATTGTAGTGCTGATGAGTAACCCCCACCACTCTCTGTTGAAAGAACATTTAACTCAAGGCACTTTTAATATCTCATTAAGGTACTTTCAACCACATCCAGCAGAGTGCTGTAAATAAAGTTTGCTCAGTTCTCAAGTATGAAATTTAAAGTCTGGGTTAAGCAAAAAAATATATGTGATCTGAGTTCTTCACACCAGAGAAAATGTGTTATTAAACACCCAGCCAAATCAGAAAAAAAATCTGTGATCAAAAAAGTGTGAAAAATTTGGCTTTAATATGGTAAAAAAAAAAAAAATAGCAGTATGCTATATATGTACAGTATGCTCTGTCTGTTCAAGGTGCTAACATCTCATATCTCTGCTATTCTCTGCTAATTTTCTGCTGCTTTCTCACTGACTCTGTCTCTCTCTAAATGTTCATGCCAAACAAGCTCCAGAGACTGTTCTGGTGTTCTGCAGTGCAGAGATCTGCTGTCCTTGTGTGCGTCCTTAGACAGTAGCACTTTATTTTTTGGTTAATAAAATGCTCAAGAATTAGCGTGGATATTACTTAAGACCTTGTAATCGTAGCTGTGAACACTAACATGAGTTAACATTAGATTTAGAAAACGTTATAAGTAAATGTATCAACGTTAGCTACGGTTGGTAAAGATACTTGGAGAGTGTTGGGGGCGGAGTTATAATAAAGGAGTTCAAGTGCGTCATTGAGCCATGATTTTAGATACACCCAAAAAATCCTGAACAGTCTTTTTAAAGTGTTTTCAGATATTATTTTGTTATTTGTAAAAAATGTTTTCATCTTCCTTCATTTTCCTGGACTTTAATGTATGGAAGCCCTGAAAGGCAACGTAAAAAATGAGTTTATCTCGTAAGTACAAGATAGGGCTTCTGTATTAATGTGTTTGAAAGCTCTGGAAAAAGCTAGTAAGTGGACCTTGAGTTAAAGGCACATTATTCAGGAATTGTTGCTAACTGTTAACACGACATTCAAACTTGGCCCCTCCTCCCCTGCTCAATGAAAATGAAAACAAACCCCAGATTCACCCTCATTTTGGAAAAAGCTTTTGTCTATTTGGCATTTTTCTTCGCTATATTTCTGTTTTTTGGTACTGTGTTCGACCCAAATAAAGCAAAATGAAATGAAAAGTGATCCTGCATAGTATACCTTTAAGATCATTTTGTGAAACTACTGTCCCTAATGTCAAGGATGAGCTTCCAACCTAAGTGCAATGTAGAAAAAGTTTCCTGCACCTGACGCAAAGCGCTGCCTTAGCTTTTATTCCAAGATTTTACTCAAGTGAGAGAATCTTTACAAAAGCCATAAAATACTTCTCAAATAATTATTTTCAATCATCTCAAGGAATAAAGACTTCCAGTTGTTCTCCTAAATAACATTTATTGTACCGTTACCTCTTAAATGCCTGTGCTACCGCATTCATTAGTCATAATAACTAATAAAATTTAATAAGCACATTACAACAAATTGGGTAGTTGTGCTCCAAAAAAAAGTGCACTAAAGATTTTAATAGTGTGCTGTTATTCCAACTCTCTTCACAGCACTATCAGTTATTGCTTTATCTAATGCTGAAGCATGCGGTATACAAGTTTATAAATCATCGGAGGACTCTGAGAGCACAAGATTTATCTGCACACTGAGCTCACCGCGGTTTCTCATCTCTCAGTGGTGTTATAAAGTATCCCTTATCTTAAAGGATACGTCTGGGGATTTTCTATATGTTTTCCTACCAACAAAACTGAAAACCAATATTGCATTAGTCTGTTTCACAATCTGTTCTGACTTTTCTTCATTTTGTATTATGGTACTTTTATTTAAGTAAGGGATCTGAATACTTCTTCCCCACTGCTGTGAATGAATATATTCTAATGCATTCACAACAATAGGACGGTTTATGGCTGTTTCCTCTTATTCTGACATTGTTCTGAGAATGTGATCGGGAAACTGTCAGTGTTGGATGCATTCTTACTTACTGGAAACACTGTGTTTTGGTTTAGGCCAACATTGTTAATCTGTTATAAAAGAAAAGATGCTGCTGTGGCTAGTTTGTATTTCTTTAAACCAATCATAGTTGCATGCAGTGAGGTGAAGTTAACCATTAGTTTAACATCACAGTTTTTGTTGTGATAGCCGGTTCAACTCTTGCCGTTTCTTAAATTTGTCTAACAATTTCTGCATCGGCCATTACACACAGACGTCCCTGAATCCTCTTATCTCTCTCTAGGGTACAGGTCATTTAATGTCTAATCCAAATGATTCTGACATTTGTTTCCTCACATGCGGCTCCTCCAGTTAATGTCTGGATATGTTGAGGATTCAGTGAATGTGTGAAAGAGGCTTATGTGGTTCGACTTAAAATAACTCACAGTGCTACACATGGGCTACACAGTGGTGTAGTGGTTAGCACTCTCGCCCAGTGTCAGCTGATCAGCTCCAACACCATGTGACCCGGGTTTGGGTAAGCAGTTATGGAGAATGAATGAATGAATGTGAACAGCAGAGGAAAACATCTATCAATCTATATGGATATCAGGCTTTGGCTACACTAGACAATTTCTTTGTAGAAATTATTTATTTTTTGTTTTTGGTCGTTTGTGGGATTTGTCTAGCCGTATCAGCGGCCTTTTCAGGACACCCTGTTGGCTCAACAACAGTCTCACAGTTTAATATGTAGTCATGCTGCCCAAAGATGTCAAATAACTTTGTGAGGACAAAGACGCTGCTTCATGTTGTCCTTCAGTCTTGTCACTTGAAACGTAAGCTTTACAAATGAATAACTGCCACTCTTGTAATGCCATGACATCCTGTTAATTTGTGCTGGAAACAAACGTCATCCAGCAGCCGGTGGAGTAAAAAAACACTGTTTGTGTTTTCCAAATAGAGACACTTAATCTCTAACTTTATGGCTCTCAGCTGGACTGATAGCACAGGAATTGATTGTGTTGCACCTTATCTATCACATGCTGGTGTTGCATCATTCCCTCACTTTAACTTTCTTCTCCGCCACATGTGCTGTCCTGCAGCACGCAGACGGCCTCTGCACCACCAAACCCTCTCTGCTCTCGCCCATTAGCGAGATGAATGAGCGAACAGGACAGCGGCGGTCTAATTCAACCTCGCTGACTAATGGACTCAGCTGGCAGCTACATCTGCTAGCCATTGAGTAGCGCCAAGGCTGTTCACACACATTAGCAGCAGATCTCTATTCCAGAAGCTTGTTCAGGTAGTGGCGGACCAGCTTGTGGCCGTGTTAGACCCAAGATGGATTGCTTTGCTCTGACCAGCCAATATGGGAAGTGAACCTTACTGCCCAAAATAGAACAAAATCAATGGCGCTGTGCAGCTTGTCCGTGCCATGCAAAAGCGAATGCCAGAGTCATTGATTTTTCCATCTGAATGATGTACCATCGACCCCCTTGAAGTCCTCTAAATTAGAGCTGTATTAACAGGGGGATGAAAGAGTGAGGGGAATCCTATAGATGGTGATGAATGTCCAAGAAACGGTTCAAGCCAAAATCCTAATAGGTTTCTTTCTGGGATGAGCATTTTTTGCATGTGCTTACCTAAAAGGGCTATTTCACACAATGAGGCCGTTTTTGATCCACACCAAGTCCCAACAGTAGCTGGAAGTGGCTGCACTTGGTGCTGATTGCTTCGGTACACAGAGGGATTGAAACTGTCAGTACAACTCTCCCTCATATTAGAACTAATCTGCCACTGAGCAACTTTATCCAGCCCCGATTAGTCACGGCAGAGGAGCGCTGCAGCCCTGACATCTCCGCGCTTCCCTGTAATGCGCCAAGGAACTGGCGGCGAGCAATCAGAGTCTGGAGGATGGGTGTATTCTCTGTCACTGACCAAGAAATCAATTGGTTCTGTGGAGAGATGAGTGTCTGCTATCGCGCTGATAGAGGTGTGGAGGATCACTTAACTCCCAGGCTCCATTTTGGATTTAAAGATTGTCAAGGTAGAACTTTAGTGAATTAGTTCAGTTCCAATAAAGGAAACATTCAAGACAGAACAAGAGACCTACTTTCTCCCAGTGATCTGATTTCTGAACCGTAATGCTGTTACAGTCAGAGCTCCACCAGCTCTAACAAACTTCATAAAAAGAACCTGCTTTTTTTTTTAATATGAATTGGCATTTACAATCTTTTAGCTCTGTGTTTCCTGCGTCATCTAGAATTTATCTGCAGGGAAGCTTTGAGAAAAGACTCAGACTTTAAAGACACGGCTGTTTGTCTGACCCAGATTTAGCTTTACAAAGTTTAAGCCTTCAGGCCTCGGCTCATGACCTCACATTTGATTTATTCATTACAACAGTAACTTTATTATTCATACAAAGGCAGTTGTTTTCCTTTCTTCTCACAAACAGGAAGAAATATAAATCATTTTATTATTGGTATTTTCTTGGCCTGAAAATAATCAAATTTAAAGTAGATGTAGAAATCTACTAGAAATAGAACATTGTGAAGAAATTGGGAGTTCTGCTCTTGATCAGTGCAATAAAAAGACACAGAACTAAAACTTCAACAACAAACATCTGTAGCTGAACATAGGTTCTTTTTTTTTGTTTTATCAGTGTGACAAAGTACAAACAGGTGACGAAGTAGACAAAAAAGCTGCACTCCTCTGGTGGGAGTATTGTATTTGTGTGCATGGATGAAAGTGTGGTGTGTAAACGTGTCATGTATTCATATATCAATAGTGACCAGAGGAATGTGTGAAGAGGAGGAAAGAGAGACAAATAAATAAATAAATAAGGCAATGAGTGTGTTCAATAACTATATTAATAAATAATAATAATAATAATAAAAAAATAAAAATCACAGTGTAAAAATTAATTCATTAATTTATTGGGTGCAGCCTGGGAAAATGCTGCATTTTACTACACAGGTTCTTCAAAAGAAAAAGTTAAATAAAGAATTTCTGTGTAATTTGCACTGAAACAAATGTAATTGTGCATTAAAAAGGTAGTTCAAACTTTTTCATAAAAACCATGATACAGCAGTTATTATTTATACGTCTAAATAAATGTCCGTAGGGAATATTTAGGAGTAGAACCACCAGGATCACATTGCTCCTCTAAGGGCCAGGGACACCCTCTGAAATGTGCAAAAACTAATAAAACCTAGAAAAACAGTGCTTTCATTCAGTTTTTTTCAAGTTCGACAACCTCCTCGGGGCACTAAAATCCTAACATTTTCTAAAAGACAGAAATGAGGACGTGACATCTAGGTTAACCACGACCATTTACAAACAACTCAGCAGTTTGAACATGTGAGTCCAGATCTAGCTCATGACATCTTGATGTGATGCTGACACCAATTAGAAAACATTGCTTTCTTGTCTTGCTTTCCTTTGGGGAAGTAAAAGGTCAGGGCCGGCTGCATAACAGCTCCTGGTGAAACTGCAGGAATTTCATTGTTTTTGCTCCTGGCCGTCTCAGCAGGGCTGACCGTTGCCAAAACTGGGTTTTAAT
Organism: Serranus cabrilla; assembly: GCA_903364295.1. Lineage (NCBI taxonomy): Eukaryota > Metazoa > Chordata > Actinopteri > Perciformes > Serranidae > Serranus > Serranus cabrilla. Next base: position 25,152 of record CAFUXE010000293.1, on the reverse strand, counting down.
CAAGGTATTATCACTGATGAGTGTTTTTGCTTGTTTTATTTTGTGAAGTTGAAGGAAAAAGAATACGTGACCCATTGCTAACCTTTCTGTAACATGACAACCTTGTGTATCCTCTTTCTTTCTTAGTGATTGACACTTTTTCTGACTCTTGTGTAAGCCTTTATTTTAGAAATCACATGTCTTCTGCTTGTGTCGTACGTACAAGGACAAACGCTTCTTTCCCTCCTCAGCCAACACCCATATCTAAAGGCTGCCTGACTCACGGTGCGGTACAATGTGAGAGGACAGTGATACCGATACCAGTCACAAGAGTAGTTGTGAAGAGGAGAAAAGGCTGGGTCGGTGTCATTTTAACAATTCATTTCATCAGCACAGCAGAAGATCCTCTTTCTTGTTACTTAATGTGGTGATTCACAGAATGCAGAACAACAAATACTAGCTACTACTATAAGTGACGACAGTGACTTTAAGCTGGGGTGTGGGTGTGAAAACACTTAAAGGGACAGTTTGAATTTATTGAAGTGGGGTTATATGAGGTCCTTTTCCATAGTCAATGTAATACCTTCAGTAGATGGAGGTCAGCATGGCCCCAGTTTGGGGAAACAGGCCAGAGTACAGACACAGAAGCCAAATAATGTATTGCTGTGGATGGGGGCATCAGCGAAATGTAATGTAGCCACTTTAAAAAACAGTTTACGATATATTATCTATATATTTCACCACTGTACCTTGTTGTCAGACACATTAAGTTGACGCAAGGCAAAAACAAAAATTTTTTGTCGCAGGATATGGGAGTAGCTGGTCTATTGCTTCATCAGTACTTTAGTTTGTCTGTGTTGTTGTGTGACTTTAGTGAATCCGAACTAAACCCTTCAAACACCAAAGTCACTCAATAACACAATCTAACTAACCAATTGAGGAAGCAACTCTCATGTCCTCAGATATGTAATTAGTGTTTTTCATCAGTCTGGTGGCTTCAATGAGAGATTGGAACTGCTTCAGTCAACTCTGTGTAAACTTAAACAGGGCTTTCTGACGGCAATGTTACACATAATACACACAATACATTTGATTTTTTTTTGGTGGCTAAAATCCATTTGGCTGCTGCCCCCGTCCCCAATGGTAGACCTGCTGTCCTGAGTAACTCACACAATTTCAACTCTTTAAGGTCAGGACAGTTTTTTCCTCATTATTTTCATATTTTCTCCTTCCAATTAAGGCCGAGAGTTCACCAACTGACTAGCATGTAAGAACGACACACCATTTAATAATCTAAATCACTTTTATTAATTTAAGTTAGGTAGAGACACTAAACATTGGAACCACATTTGCTCTGCTATGGAGCGGTCTTCAGAAAATTACAAAAAAGAGAGGCTTATGTCATACTGTCAAAAAAAATGGCAAAAATTAAGAGGTAGAGAATTGAGGCTCATCACTGTGACTGGAGGGATGGCGCCTATTGGAATGTAGTTGAAATTCAAAAACTCTTGTCGTCCCAAAGGTATATAAAATATTCATACATCAAATATGGTGAAGACAGTCATTTTGGGATACTGGGGTATTCACAACATTTAAACATTTACATTTCACTTTAACTGGACAAGGTGGACAATGGACAGGAGAGTTAAAGTGTTACTTTGGAAAGAATAATGGAAAGCTAGTGTCTTTAATACATTTCCCTCAACCACACATCAGTGTTGGGACAGCGGTTCGCCTGGAGTTACAGCCTATGTTGGGTTATTTTTTTTTTTTAACAAATAATATCGGTAACAGATAAATTTACAATATAAACACCACAGATCTCGAAAATAAAGATAAATGAGAGAAATACCAATGTATTTCCTCTCGGTTTCTCCCAAAGCAGTACATTCTGAATGCGTCTCACATGCTAGTCCAACCCAGGGCATCGACTTCCTCATCAGCTTTTCATTTGGGAGGTTAGTCAATACAGAACTGAAATAACAGGACCATCAAAGAAACAATGCGGAGTCCCGTTACACTCGTATGAAGCTTTTAAATCAGCCACAATCTGGCCTTGAAATGTCCCATTTGGAATGCGTAGACTTCATTATCAACATATATGCTACATGTCTGTAACTTATTTAACAACAACAACGGAAAATGGTCGACTTTAATAGTGACATTTATCTTGCTTTATTTTAAGTAATGGCACAAGCTATGTTCAGAGCCTTGTTAAGCTGCAAACCAATTTCCTGACTGCCTGACTGAAAAAGAGCCTCTGCGTGGGGAGACGGTGGGTAGTTTAAAATGCTGCGTTGAACCTTCCTACACAGAGAATGCTGGCAGTGTAGAGAAAAATCTGAAATTACAGTGCATGTCTACAAAAATAAAATAAAAGTGAAAAACAAAACTTTTACTGTTTGTACAGTAACATACTGTATATTTCCACAATGACACTAGATAAGGCTGGTGACTACATTACGTAAATAGTTAATTATAGGATAGCTTTTCTGTATGATTTCAAAAACTAGTGACAGTATATAGATGTTGGTTTCTTTAAACAAACTTTAAAAAAAAAGACAAAACAAAGTCAAATAAATCCTTTGTGTAGTACACAGCTTTCTTTGTTCCAGAGGAACAATATGGTAAACCTTTGCATTTGCTCAATGCAAGTGCACAAGTCTAGATTCAGTCTTTTCAACTTTCCTTCCTTCCATCTTTCCCGTTTTCATCCTCAGTGGTTCTTTCCTCATGCTTGCAGGTTTATGTGCCTCTGTTCGTGTTACAGACAGCGCCCCCTAGATCCCGTTCTTCGCCTCATTGTTGTTCATGGCCTCCTTTCTCTGAGCTAGGAAGGGGTACATGCACTTGTCGGCGCCCAGGAACCGGTACATGCACACAATGGCCTCGAAGGGCAGGATGCTGCGGAGACAGGACACGGATAAGGTTAGTGACACAAGATACTCCTGTACAGTTTACTCCGAGCAGATGAGGGAGGGGGCAGAACTGAAATGTGGTGATGCAAAGGAAGGTATTGTAGTGCAGGAGGAGCCTCACCTTTTCATGAAGTTCACCATATAGACGATGCGAGGTGTACAGATCATGGGCTGGTCGGTGAGGATGGCCCTCATGGCCTGTTTCACGCAAAACTCTGGCTTCAGGGGAGGCAGGAAAGGCTCAATCTCCTTCCTGAATGGAAAGAAAAATCAGTTACTTACAGGCCTGAAATTCAAGGAGATTAATCTAAGTTGCTATAACTGAGCAGGATTGTAAAAGGCCATTTACATTTTATTTTAATAATTCATAAAGAGTGGAAAGGGCATTTTTTGGTCAATCCATGATGCTGGTTAAAATGAGGGCTGGATAATATGTCCCAAATCTTCAATCCCGATATAGATTATTTAATTAATATTAACCATAATATAGAATTTTTCTGGTAATTCAATTAAGATATATTCTCTATGAAAAAAAAACACAATTTTTAATACTCCTATTCAATAACTAAAAAGTACTAAATAGTTTCTCATTTAAAAGGTTTGTTAATCACAGCAGAACTAATGGAAATTGTGATGTAATCATAATATTTCTTTTCTGTATGTGCTTATTTTCTATTTTAACACCACATTATGCAGCACAAAATTTAATTTTGATTTCATTATGACTGGTTCCATTGAAAGATGGTAAATTATCATATTGAATTATCACCCGGCCGTAGTTAAAAAGGCTGTGAGCCGTTCTTGCACACAGTAATAGTGATTGTTCCAAAGTGGCGGGACAGTGAAGCCAAAGAACGTGCCACCTGCTAACCATCAAACAAAGTGAGGACTATTACAGCAGCAGAAGGGGGGAGTCAGTCCAGGTGCACCTGTTGCTGAGGTTTTCCCCTGGGAAACTCTTTGTTGAATCAGAGCGATGGCATACAAGTCACTTTAGAATATCTCTGGAACAGGCACAAGCTTTGAACTTCAAAAGGTGTTTGTGGGGCAATTTTATATGGTGAAAATTTAAGATGGCAGACTCATCCCAGGTGCAAGAAAGCTTTTACTGCACAAACAAACAATTACACCAGCCAGGAAGGAAGTGCTGACACTGACCTTATCCTGCAGCCTTTAAACATTCCCGTGTCGACGAGGTAAGGGCACACCAGAGTCATGTTGATGCCATCCTTCTCTGAGGCCTTCAGCTCATGGCTCAGTGACTCGTGGAACCCGATGGCACCGAACTTACTGGCACAGTAATCCTGAGGGAATAAAGAGAGAACAGGTTAGCCCTGTAAAACTCTGCCCCTGCCCGCACCCAGGGACCACAGCGAACATTATCAAACATGCCCCGCGGGCGCAGAGGTCTCTCCTTGCTGTTAATGATACAGCCACAAAAAACCTGAGCGAGCCTGTCCGCCGTTCTACGGTTTCATTAGCATTCTTCTCCCGTGCAGCAGGAGACTGCTCGGCATGGCGGGAGGGTTTTGATGTGGTTCGACGTGGAAATAATCTTTTAAAAAAATAAAAGGGGCTAGTGCAAACACAGATGCATGTAGATAAACACGGGGAGGATAAAGAGATTTGGCTGTGCCCACATGACAGGCCGAGGCTTCAGTTCCCTGGAAATTAATGTGCGTGTCTGAAATCACAGTCGATGCATTTCCAGGAAGCATAATAGCTTAACGAAAACTGACTACACTTCAGGCCCTTTGAAGAGGGATTTAATCATTATGGATGAACGCTTGTACAACAAAAGCAAACGTGCAGCTATAAAAACAAAGGCAAATGGAGTAGTCGTCCCTGTGGACCGTCGGAAAATGACACCGTTCTCAGCCTGGGGGATAAATGGGATCTCTGTTCTTTAAGATTTCAAAATAAAACCTTTAAGGAGGGCTACCAATTTACTCCCGCTGTGGTCATGGAGATAAATGACTCCACTTAATATTTCAATATGCATTAAAATAACAAAAAGACACTGTACCGGGGGACAAAAGAAAAACTATAGGAAGGAAAACCAAAACCTTATCCATTGAAAGCTGCTGTGAGCTGAATACTGAGTGAGCACCAAGTTGTTCACAAAGCAGTGATGAAGATGTCTCTGTCCCTTGGGGAGCTGTCAGCTCATTCTGGCCCTGGGGCCAGAGCCCAATAGGGGCCCCACACCCCCACTGCTGCAGATAGAGGAATCCATAAGAGGCTCCCCAATGCTCATCTGTGTCCCTTAATTTAACGGGTGGAGGGACAACTAGAGAAAGGGGGCCTAACCTCCCCCGGCGCAGTGTGCTAGCTGGCACGCTGCGGGCTTTAGAGAAAAGCACTGGTTTTGGATGGTGGGAAAGATGGGATGTGTATGTGTTGTTGTGTATGATACTAACCTCCACTCCAGCTGTGCTGAATAAACCCAGGGAGCTGGCAACCGTCACAATGTGACCATGATTCAGCTCCAGCATCTTGGGGAGAAACGCCTTGGTGGTCTGGGGGAAGGACAGAAGAGACAGAAGGGCAAAGGGAAAAAAAGAGGAAGGTTAGTTCACTTGTGCAGTTTGTCTGTGCCAAAGCCCTTTGATCCTCTCTGTCTCCCTCTTATTCCCCCTCTCCATCTGTTTCCCCCTCTTCTCCATGGTGATGCAGAGAGAGGCGTCTGAATGAGAATTCATAACACGCACAAAAAAAACAAAAAGAATCAGACTAAGCACTGGAGGTGCAATTTTAATGCTTTCAAAGTGTTTTTTCATTAGTGGTTACTGTAAATTTGATGTTTAGGGAAGAGGAGGAGGGTTTTCCCCTCTCTTCAGGTATTAACTGAACAAACAGGTATGCGTGTGTGCGCTGCTGTACAATCTGTTCTTTTCCCACACAGATCTGGTGCCCGTCGTTGGGCCAGGCTCTAAAGACTTGGTGACAACACCAATCATAGGCCTCCGTTGACTCAACAACAATACAATTCAGCCTCTCGTCTACCCACGCAGGCTTGCGCTCTGCCCGAGCAGCCGTCAGCAGAACAATCGGCAGCGAGCTGAGCCCGGAGATGAAAGAGTTTCACCGGAGTGCCACGTGAGAGCCTGAGTGGTTTCACCGGACGGTCCAACGAGAGTTAGTGAGGTGGTGAGAAAAGGAAACCCTGCGGAGGAGATTCAGAGGGAGTAGCGGTTGATTAACCTACAGATCCATTCCTCATTCTGCCCGTCTGCTGACATTGGACCCAGCATGAGCCAATCAGCAGGTGTGACATGTGACGGCAGTGACAGGAACTGACCAATCACTCTCCCACTAGGAGGTCTACAAACAAGCAGCAGGCCTTTTGTTGGTAGCACTGCTAGATCTATTCAAGTCAGATGTGTGCTGCCATAGTGAAGAACAATGCATGTGGCCTTCAACACCCTTTCACAATGTCACTGAGGACACCTTAAAGTCATTAGATTCCCAATGCTGAAACAATTAATCAGTAAATTGATTTAAGAGCATCAGCAGAGAATTCATCAATTCCAACATTGTAAAGTAAAAAAAATACACAATTCTTGCTGGCCACAGTGTGTAATGTGAAATGTAAAATGTGGGTTTTTTAATAGCAATTTTAAGACATCATGTTGGGTTCTGGAAAATTGGGGTGAGCATTTGTTATTACTTTTGACTGTTTTATTCCTAGCTTCCAATAATTCTGTGGTCATATAAATGAAAGTTAACGATTTCATTGGTTGGTACAGTACGTGAGCCCGGCCAGAGAAATGATTCAGCCTCCTTTGTAAACATTTGCTGGAGGGGAGCACAGAGCCAGAGAGAGCGCATGGTACCAGGTAGTACAGCCATGAAACCACTGGCAGGGGAGGAAAAGCCTCATTAAAACTGGAACCAGAGATTAACTGCATCGGACCTACTGACTTTTAGTCTAATCTCTGCTCGGCCTTGTATCTGTATTTGGACATCTTTCTCCTCGTTTTGTGCGATAAATAAAAACGGAAGAATAGGTCAGATCTGCACAGGGAGAGGCTGGGGGCAAGTGAGATGACTTCACCGTTTTGGAGTTTTATTCTACAGCAAGGTACAGTATAACTGATCTGACTCAGCTCCAAACATCTGCACTTTTTCCGGACATAAATTTTCAAGTTGCTCGATATTCAGCTCATCAACTGATGGGGCCCAAAGAGAGGGAGCGAGAGAACATGAGACCTGGTCAAAAACTGAGACTGGCCTCTGCAAGCCAGAATGGCAGCGGATGAGGGAGAGTTGCGTGCAAACGAAGCATTAACTTAAGATATGCCCATACCTGACTTGAGCCAAAGTTTCCCACTCCCACAGCAACTTTCAGAGAGCAGCGAATGACTTGATCTGGCACAATACTCAACGACTAAAGCCAGCACTCAGATACAACTGGACAATTTTGCTGAGTGGTCTGAAATTAACTGGAAGCGATGGAGGAAAGGCTGAGCTGGCGGACGGGGCTGAACGTGAACAAGCGTCCCGTCTCTCTCCCACCCTCCCGTGATGTCCTGCTTCTCATGGCAGCTCTGGCATGTGGGTATGACCCCCGCTGACCTTTCAGACACAAAATGTGTGAAGGCAACCAGGGGCTCGTGTCTTACATCAGAGCTGCCGTAATTGGGTCTCAACGCTCCCTTGTTCCGCTAAATTACCCGCTGACACAGTCGGGCCTCCTTGGCCTATGTGGGGGTGCCTTGCCCGCTGCACCCCCTAATTGGTGCGTGCCCCCAGGAGCATTTAAGCCACACAAAGCTTCTTGCAGCTGGGGTGTCAGGCTGCATTAGTGCTAGCGCCTGACCAACAGGAATATGAACAAAATATTGGCCTTTGCGTAGGACCAGATGGCCATTTAATTGGGCTGACTTCTCCCGGGACGAGAGAATGAAGGAGAGGGAGAAAACGCCTGGGCTTCGAGAGCTCGTCTGAACCTACAACAGATCAAGGAATTTGAGTGGGATAGGTTTACAGGTCATCAGGGATGGATACAGATTGGTCATGTTGTGGTGGCCATGCTGGTCAATAAGCCTCTGCTACAGTTGACGATACCTCAAACCCCCTGATGGCTGTACAACTGGAATCCAATTCACCTGGAAAGCAATTACACTGCTAGCCCTGGGAGGAAGAAGTCTGAATGCACTACAAATACCAAGAATCCCAGCATGTACTGTAAAACTAGCAACCAAATGAGCTTATGTACATTTGGTCACATGGTACACTCACTAATTAGACCTTGGGTGTAATAATTGAGACTTATGAATGTTTTGTGCTAGCTGAGGCCTGTGTCATCAGTTAAAGTCACTTAATGAGAAGATTTGGGGAACTGAACCCCCCTAAAGGCAACTTTTTAAAGATTTTCATGTTCAAACGTATTGGACTTGTCTCCCTTCTTATCCCCCTGATCACATTCCTTGAGATGGGAACAGGTACATGTTCAGGGAGAGCCCTATCATGGGAGTAGCCATGGCTGGCTCCAGTGAAGGGTACAGGTGCACCCGGCCTGAGGAGGGGCCCATATAAAACCAGTCAAGTACGACCCTTCTGCCTGGCTGCCTCCTTTCTCTGGCTACAGCAGGAATGCGGCCTGCAGAACTTGGCTCCTGTCGCCTGGCATCTTGTCAAGCTGATCCACAGACAAGAAACCAATTGTCAGATAAAGTGGGTCAGCAGCAGCTTACCATTACCCTCTCGCCTCGCCTGTGGATGGGAAGGCACTGCCTTCCTTCCTCTTTTCTTTCCTCTGCTCTTTTCCCGCCATGTCACTGTCGAGCCCTCAGCGCTTTCATGTAATTGCACAAGAGAGGTAGGATTTCCACAAGAGGGGAATCGCTGCTTATTGTTCATAAACCACCTGTTGGATAACCAGCTCAAGATGCGGAGGATGATTTCCTTTCAAGTCATTCCACTAGACACATGCAAATCCTCAACACAAACTCTGGTGACTGAGATGACTACACATTCCCTGCACTGTCATGACTAAAACCGAGGCTCAGACATCACAAATCACCAGCTGGACTAATCAAAGCACCGTCAAACAAATTAAATGGCATGACCCCCTGCCTAATAAAAACCTAAAAGGAAAGAGGGACTGAATCATAGTGGTTTGTCCGTATGTGTGTGTGTGTGTGTGGTAGAGCCAGATGAACAGACTTGGCCTCCGTGACTGCCAAGCAGCTGCACCCACTGCCTCCAAATCAGGTTGGGAGGAGTCGAGTCAGACAGGCCTGTGGAAGGAGGACAGAAGAAGTGTGGGGTCTCGAGCTGGCTGGTTTGCAGCCACTGCAATTACCATCCTTTTCCTGCTCACGTCTCCATCCCTGCCTTATTCCCACTATACTGTCCAACAAATGAGAAAACTTAACAAAATACAAATCTTCCCTCTTTCATCTCAACTCTGGCCTCCCCTTTGCTTATTTTAACATCGTTGGTGCATTTTAGATGCAGGGGAAGCTTTGAAGCTGCTGTCATGCTGCTCTTGAGAAAGTGGGTGGGAAATTTCAATAACTGGCTGGGATTATTGCAGGGAGGCTGAGAAGTTTTGGGGGTTGACATCGCTTCTCTGATGTCTCCCTGAGTGGCCAAACACATTATGATGCTTTGCCAAATAGTGACGCTTGACAAGCTGAATAAGATGAACACTCCTCAAGAAGAATGCAACCCTGACTATGGTCACTGCTGAAGCATAAAAAATGACAAAAGGTGGAGCAAGCAGACTCCTGTCAATTGAATGACAAGAGCTGAGTTGCCCTTTGATTTAATCTCAGAAATAGCTTTTGTAATATCCCTTTATTATTCTATAAAATGTATTGAAAACATGAACCTAAATAAACAAGGTTTAAAATCCACTTCAAACTTTGTATGACTAAGCCTTAAACTGAGGGTATTAGTTGAGTCATAAACCACAATTGAGCCATTTTAAAAGCCTGCTGTTCAAAAAGGAAAAAACTAATTCAAAAGGTTTGTGTAACGTACCACCTGAATGCATTGAGTAACTGTACCATGTTTGTGTAGGAGGAAAGTGGACAGGTCCCTGTTAGTCTAAGCTCTATTCATCTAGCTTGTGTCTTTAATGAACCACATCCTCCATTCTGGCTGTCGCCATTCATTAGGTCCTCCTTTCATCTGCCACCCCCCACCCCTAAAGAAACCACGCTCTCCACAGAATATGGAAGAACACAAACACAGACCCCTATTAAAAATCCCAAATCTGCCCCCCAACCACTGCATCCTGACTCCAAATCCTGGATGTAAAAGAACATGGAGATGGCCAGCAGAGAGGCACATGAATGGCTGAATGGAGCATCCATTAAGGAAGGAAATACACAACCTGTCTGACCGACAACACAAGAGATTTTCATGCTCAATTAGGGAGCTTCAAATCACTGTGGTTTCATGGTATCATTGAGAATGCAGTCCACCATAAAAAGAAGAGCCTGCGGCCAAAGTCTCAAAATGAACATCATTCGCTTCACTGGACACATTGCCCAATATATCGCGACAAATACAATTAAAGTAGAAATGGTCAATTCAGAGCTGTGCCACCAGGCAAAGGACACATTCTCAGTCCTTGCAATTTACTCCACAGCAGCCCTGTAAACCAATTTGTGCACAAGCACTACAACTGTCCCACTGAGGTGGCTGTATCCAAGCAATGCAATCAGTTATAGGAGGAGGAGGAGAGGGGTTTAAATGATAAGCATTTAACTCTCATTCTAATCAATGAGGTTACTCTTCCCAGTGGATTTCTAAATGCCAGGCTGAAACCAAAGTCTTCCCATGCTAACTCAAACACACACGAAAGCTATGATAGCACCTGGCCTGTTCAATGCTGCAGCTTATGCTTATCTAAAGTGCAACATATTCACTCTGTCAAGTCCACATAGCCATTCAGATAAGTATTCACACTGAGAATGCCCAAGGAACAGAGCCAGAGTAAAATCTTGACACAAACAAATCGCCTCCTGCCAACAAAATGTGGTGAGCTGATCAGACACAGATCCAACCCACACACAGAACCCCCTGCCTCCATCACGCAAGTCAGATTTGTGCAGATCTGTGCGGCAAAAGGAGGGAAGAAGGAAGGGCTGACATACCACGAGGATCATCATTGATTGAGGCTGCCAAAGAGCGGCGAAGGCAAGACTTCAAAAGCAAAACCCGTGACTTTCCTCTGGCAGAATCAAACTAAGCACAGCTGAAATTTGAACATGCAAGGCAACTATTTATGGTCATGCTTTCCCTCAAATACACGGAAACACATGGACACACACCTTTGATTCTTGAGTTTGGCACACAGAAGGATAAGATTATAAAGACGCGAGTAAGACTGTAAACATTCCTGTGGACTTGGCATCACAGGAAACACATTTGATAACACTGTGCTCATGGAAACAGAGATGTATATCAAACACTCATTATAAATCCTAATATTCAATATCCATGAACTTTTTCCAGCTAAGTTGGCATGATTAATTGCCTGTGTATCAACTCACCCAGAAGTGTGCATGGCAGTTGACCACCATGGTGCGCTCGATCAGCTCATCAGGGCACTCCAGGAGGTGATGGCCGGAGACGACGCCAGCATTGTTGATCAGTATGTCCACCTCTCCCACCTCTCGACGCACCTTCTCAGCTGTAGAATACACACTCTCCCGCTTTCCCACATCACACACATAGGTGTAGACCTGTGGCTGGAAAGGAGGGACCTCCTCTACACCTCCAACAGGTCCTGCAGGGGGAAAGAAATGATAAAAAGTGATCAATGCAGAAGTTTGCACAGCAGCAGCCAGTTATTGCAACGTATCTAAATCTGACTTGAGTAAAATTAGATGGATGTAAACATTTAAAAATATTGTTAGTCTGCTCATCAATTAATTATTCAGGGATTGTAGTGCAAGTTATGAGGTCAATTTGTATTTAAATTTTGCACTATTGCAAAAATAAGAAGCCACCTGAACAATTATGCATCAGTCACCCTGTGTAAAAATCTGATTGTGTGCAAAGAGGTCTGCAAAGCAGTATGCTGCCATGTGGAAAATGTCAGTGTATTAATTGCATCTCTGATTACTAGAACACAGCAACTAGTAGCCTTTAACTATAATTTGCCACTGCAAAAGCAAAAATAGTCATGCGATTTCGCTGACCAGGCGTAAAAACTCAGCCTTATTGCTGCAAAAGAAAGCAGACTTACCGTCTTTGGTTATGGGAGTGTCCAGCTCATGGTATATCTGCCGCACCATCTCCGCTGTTTCCTCGTTGCTTTGGCTGTTAATGTCCCATAACACCAGGATCGCTCGTCTCCGGGCGAACTCCTTGGCGAAGAGCCGCCCAAGGCCGCTTCCAGCCCCGGTGATCACGCACACCTGTCCCGCCACGCTCTTCTCCTTCGGCCGCACAACCCATTTAGCCCCGGCAGTTACAAAAGCCCAGAGCACCTTCAAAATGACCACGAAGAACTCCGCGATGATGATCATCATCTTGGCTGAGCTTTCAAATCAATTTCAAATAAGCAGCGGAAGAAAAAGCGCAGGGATTGTTTCCCTCTTGGAACCTGTTTGCAGCAGATAGGTAGGCAGGGTCACCCCGACAAACTTGGACCACAGTGCAGATAGGAAACGCTAACAACGGTCATACACTAAAGTGGCGAAAATAAAAGACCACAAGTTATGAGTGAAAAGAGAGTTCAGATGCTGCTCAGTCAGAGTCCTGTTGCCACTACTACGCACAGTTGCAGTGAGTTATGAGCAGCTACCACGTACTGAGCCTCCCACTTCCTTAGCTGCTCCTCCACTCATCTCATCCCCATCCGCATCTCACTCGCTATTTATTCAGTCCTCCCATCAATGCTGGACCCAATAGGACGGAGACTTGAGCGCCTGTCAGAATGAAGCGCCAGGTCCATACACTCAGAGGTGATGTAACCTAAAAGATTTTTTACCTAACACTAATCTGTAGCGATTTCCCCCCCTAAATGTAATACCCAAATGAAGATTAGAGCATAAGCTTTCATGCGCTTTAAAAGCCCCTGCTGTTTATTTTATTATTTGGGTTTTATTAAATGTATTAAGTTATTTTAAAATAAAAATATGACTTCAGCCAACAGTTCCACAAACATTTAAGATTGACATATCTTAATTAATTCCATCAGATATCTTTAGTTTAGTCATATTCCGAATTAATTATGTGATTGTAATTAAGTGAATATACTGAAACCCAGTTTTTCCACCACGGAATAAATTCAGATTTCACACAGCCACAGATCGGGTCACATCCTGCAAGTCCAGGTCAATGTCCGTCCATACAAGAAAAAAGAAAAGCCATTGTTGTCCCCTAAAGAATATCCACACTTATAGTCTTTAGGGCTGTTTCTGATTTGAGAGCAATACTGAATTTAAATCAGCAGTCTAACACATACCATAGCAAATTTAATGGCAGTGATCCTTTGCGATCTGCTCATTGCGGAAAGTGAAAGTGGATCGATTAGGTAAGCTACGCAAGCACGTAAAAAAGGCTGGTCAGTGGTAACCCATGTGTTTCTATGGGTGTTGTGCAAATAGACTGTAGCCAATATGTTGTTTTTAATCCTAACTTAAATATGGTATTATTTTTAAAAAACATGGTGGCCTGCAGACAGGCGTGGCATGGAGTGCGTTCATACATTGTGAAAATGTTTTTCACTGTTTGCAACGATTGTCCTTTATTTATCGTAGCCTCCGCTTGCAACGTTGTGCAACGCACTTACAGCAGCTTTTGATATGCATTGCTCCTGTTTGGTGGGCGTGTCTGCGGGGCCAAACTACTCGTTTACGAAACAGGCCTAATGCATTCACTGAAAGTCCTGTTTAAAATGCTGCTTTATAAAAGACATGCAACCGCAACATGTAGGTATGTATTACAGAACAATAAATTATTGATGGGTATTACTGATGGGGGTGTTTATTATAGCGTTCTTCAGCTCTCCACGCTTTCATGGCCCACGCTCATACATTACATACAAATGTTGATTTTGCATAGAAAGCATTGTCAGAATATTTTGAAAAGAAATAGGTAAGCTTTAAAATAGTCCAAAATGAAAATACTTTGGGCCAAACTGCACTTGGGCCTCATCTTTGAATCAAATTAAATGCTCGTCTTTAACAGATGCATTGGCCCTATGGGCTATGAGGCTTTTACAGTCAGTCTATAAAATATGATTACCTTACTGTGCATCACACTGTCTATGTTTTAAAACCTGAAGTAGACGAAGTGGTCTTCCCTCCCCTGAGATCCAGGATCACTAAACGCTCAGCCTTTCCTCTCCAGACTCTGCGATCCTGGTCTGCAAAATGAAGTGTTTGCTCCCTCTGCCGGCTCAACGGCGGCACAACACGACCATCACCTGTGGCACGGAATCTGCAGAGGTAGTGTCATAAACGCGCAGTGAATCTTCTTAGAAAACAAAAAAGTGTCTCAAATACAGTCATAGATGACAAAATCAATATCTTAACGTTAGCTTATTGTTAGTTTTCTAGAATTTTCAGCTGATTTTATACCATTATCCAAATAAAACATGTTTTATTGAGATATAACACCGTAAATTGCGTGGCCATTAGACATCTATTTTATAAAAAAAAAAACACTAAAGCAACTTTTAATTTTTTAATAAAAATAACAATAACTTTCATATTGTTTTAGATTACTTCAATGGGTTAGCGCTTGGCCCAGGCAGTTGGAAGGACAGCTCATTGAGGTCCTAAATCCTTTAACGCGGGCATGCGCAAAAGGAAATTCCTCTTTCTCGGTGGACGCAATGGCGGACGCAGAGTGAGTGTTTTGCTCTGAATTGAAATCTAAGCACATCCACTGTTAAAATAGTCATCTTTGTTCATTTTACATGCCCGATTGATTGTTTAGTTCGCATACATCATACTCCTAGTAGTATTGTTAAGGATTGTGATTCTTATTGTTATTATGTTGACTTTATGGAATCTTGTGTGTAGCCATGGAAGTGCAACATGGCTGTCTCTCCAGCCTTGATGCACTCAGCCATATGCTGTTCTCTGTTTCAAAAAGAACTAAATGTTACGAAACAACTGCTTCACTGAATCGTCAACTTTTTATGTTGCTGTTAAAGTCGCAAAGACAGCATTCTTACGAGTAACGTAGCTCAACCTATGTGGAAGCCGGTAAATGACAGGCTAGCATGCTAGCAGCTACAAGCGACGACGGGATGTTTCAGCGAAGTAATTTAATTATGTAAGGATACCCAAAATGTTGATGTGTCCCAACTTGGTCCTAACCTTTTTTTCTTGTTCTCGAACAGAAAAAAAGTACCGGCGGTCCCTGAGAGCCTTTTGAAAAGGCGAAAGGCCTTTGCCACCATGAAGGCCATGCGCGTCAAGAAGATGCTGGCTGAGAAAAAGGTAAGTTGCGAAAATAACTGACTTGGCTCATGAATATATCTATGCGAGGTAAAACATGCTTGTAACTTTATCCATTCTTGCATTCAGGCCCGCAAAGTGACCAGGAAACTGATCTACAAGAGGGCTGAGAAGTACCACAAGGAGTACAGGCAGATGTACAGGCGTGAAATCCGCCTGAGTCGTACTGCTCGCAAAGTGGGAAACTACTATGTGCCAGCTGAGCCCAAACTGGCCTTTGTTATCAGGATCAGAGGGTGAGTTATGTTAAGTGTCCATCTGGGAACAAAGTTGTCCTACTTGTCAGACAAAACCTTTTCAGCAACATTTACATGGATTACTAAATTTCCAGCAAGACATGATGCTCAAGCGATTCATGTACCTGCTCACATGCTGTGCTGCCTGTGTCTTGCCTATTACTTTTATAGAAGTGGTTCCAAGTTTTTTGGTGTATGGTGATATGAGAGCATGTAGAGCCACTGTTAAGTTACTGACGCAAGGTCACTTTAGGTAGAAAGTATGGGATTGATGCACTGTCTAGAAGGCAATCATTTGATATAGTAATCCATGTAAATGAAGCGTACTGTCTGCAAATGCTTTTTTAGCTCCGTGGTTAATGATGCACACTCTTTCCCCGACTTATCGACTATGCTGATACAGCTATGCAAAATAAGCCAATTATTTCTGAAACCACAATCAATTCAGTTAAGACAGCTGTATACTGATGCTATGCTATATGCTAATCATTATCCTCATTTGTTTTCCAGTATCAATGGTGTCAGCCCCAAGGTCCGCAAGGTTCTGCAGCTGCTCCGTCTGCGCCAGATCTTCAATGGTGTGTTCGTCAAGCTGAACAAGGCTTCAATCAACATGCTCAGGATTGCTGAGCCTTACATCGCTTGGGGGTAAGGCTGATTTCACTAAAATCTGACTCCTCATGATGGAGATGGATTTTAACACCTTTACATGTGAATAGGAATACATTTATCTCTGGAATGTGGTTGATGATGCTGAACTTTTTTCCCCATCTTATCGACCATGGTGAATACTGACTGAAACTAAGCCAGTTTTGTCTGAAACCACATTCCAATGAACTAATGAGTGCAGTATTTAGTAAAATAAGTTGGTTGCTTTGCTGCATTTGGTTTGAATTAGTTAAAAGATATATTGTCCTGTGAATGTTTTGAAAGGGAATTAATGTGGATTTAATAATAGTTCTCCAGTTGGAGAGCCACCGTGATGCCCTGAATATGCTTCTTGACAATTTTTGTCATGTCTAATCTCAACCGGCCTTTAATGCTATTCTAGGCCATTGACTTGACTTCAAATGTCAAATAAGTACTGTTAAACAAATTACATAAAAACAGACCCAATGTCAAACCAAACTTCAGGAGGTAAAAGCATGGCTACACAATGGTAGCTTCAATGGTCTGTTGTGAGTAAAAGATAAAGATGTTAATGTTTGTTAATGGTCAGGAAATCTTTATTTCACAATGTCAAACATACGAAGAAACAAAGCTTCAAAGTGCTATAGATGTGCAGATTACTGTTTGCAATAACACCTTATATTTATTAGTGTCCAAACTGAAATGTCCAGAGTTTGCTTTGCTTTTGTGTTACCTCAAGGCTTTAATCTCTGTAGATTTATACCATTATATCCATCTGTTTGAGCACGGTGAAACACTGTAGTGTGGTTGGTTGGATGTGATTCCCATGCTGCCATTGAAATGGTAATTCAGCCTGTCAGCATCTGAGGGATGCTAATACCTGCAAAGTAATGGGCGTGCGGTGCACCTGGATAGTGAGCTGGAGGCAGGACATGTTGTGGATTAGACTACTGTCACATGTCTGGTTCATAATGAATAGTAGTCTCTTGTTTATTGAATTTGTCAGATGATTTTGGCATCTGCTTTTAACTGAAAGAATTCTTCAGACAGCGAGGGCTCTATTCAGACATGGGTGTGTGGATAGCATCAAATCTGTATAATGTCTGTTTAAATTGATTCTGACATTAGCATTCTCACAAACAACTCTGGCTAATTTCTAGACAAGTTCAGGGTTGCAGTGCATGTGTGAAAAAGGCTTAATACCTGAAGGATATTCCCAAATGCAAATTTTCCTTTGTTGCGATCTATATTGCTCTATTATGATATGAGCTCATTGCATAAACTTCCATGACATGTTCTTTCAGATACCCCAACCTGAAGTCTGTGCGCGAGCTCATCTACAAACGTGGCCATGGCAGGATGAGGAAACAGCGCATTGCCCTCACAGACAACGCTCTGGTGGAGAAAGCCCTTGGTATGAAAACTGTAAAACTTTTTGCTGTTAAAAACCCCCAAAACGTGTTCCTATTTTATAAAGGTGTCTATGAGACAAAGTTTGGAGTAAAATAAGACTGAATGTAACTTAACTATTTAAGATTTATGAGAAGGGATTAACAAATGTAATAGTGAGACTTGTATTTCGTGTTAAGTAGAACCAAAACAGAAGTTGCTGTTAGATGAAAGTACAGTGCTGTGGTTAATGATGCACACTTTTTTCCCCGTCTTATCGACCTTGGTGAAAAAAAACTGAAAACTAAGCCAGTTTTGTCTGAAACCACATGCTAGTCTAACAGTGCTTTTACCATTAGCATTCGGGCTGTATAATACATTGCTTCAGCGTCAACACTGCCATATGCACATGTGCTGTAATCCTATTGCAGGCTGTAAAATGTCAAGTAAGACAAATTAACTCCCAACAGGTCAAATTTTGCAGGGAACCAATGCTGCATTTAGGATGTGCCCCCTCTTCAGAAAATTGTGATAGAAAAAAGCCAGTGTTATGCTCAAATGATAGGACAGGATGATGGATGCAGCCAGACCTTTCTCCAGTGGTGACAGTGCTGTTGATATGGTTCTGGCTATGCAAGACTAGCTTGATGCAAAAATAGAATCACTCATGGTTGTCATTTAAAATCTAGTATTTCCCTTTAATTGCTTACAGTCTAGGGATGCTTTCAACATTTTGCAATTCATAGAGGGTCTGGTCTGCACAATCTCTCTGGAATTTTAACTCTGCTGAATGTAAGAATATTTAAATGCTTGCCAATTTATTTTGGATATCCATTAGCTTAGAAGAGGAAAAAAAAAACTACAGTGATGGAGCTCCCCCCAAAATCGTCAAATGTTTTAAATCAATTTATTTTCATCTGCATTGGCTGAAAGATTAAAGTTAGTTTATTTTTGGCTAAGTTAGGGTGATTTATTGGACAGGAATATATTAAAATCCCTAGATTTAGTGAAAAATAATTGCTCGGTTCATTTGATATTTTATTGTTGGAAAGGTCCCCAGTCAGCTTGGAAAAGCTAGATGTGAAGGTGCAAAAAAAATGTTTTAGTTTGTTTTTTTCAATATCATGTAGCCTTGATTTCGATGCATTTTAGTTGATTACTTTCTCATCAGACTTGTTTAGTTCAACCTTATAGAAACTTTAGAAGACAAATCTGAAATGCTGCGGTACACTACTATAGTGCAAGTATATGCTCAGATATTTCAGTGTGGGTGGTTACACAGTTCAACATGTTGAGCACATTACTTTTTGATCTTCAGGCAAATATGGCATCATCTGTGTTGAGGACCTCATCCACGAGATTTACACAGTTGGAAAGAACTTCAAGCCCGCCAACAACTTCCTGTGGCCATTCAAGCTGTCGTCACCCCGCGGTGGTATGAACAAGAAGACCACACACTTCGTGGAGGGAGGAGACGCTGGCAACAGGGAGGATCAGATCAACAGAATGATCAGGAGGATGAACTGAATTTAAGGTGAGTTGTAGGAATGTTGGCAGGTCCAGAAAGTAAATGTAAAGTAGATGGCTCATTAGGTGTGGTTGATGATGCATATTCTTTTTTCCCCATCTTATCGACTATGGTGAAAACCAGCTGAAATTAAGCCAATTATGTCTGAAACCACATCTTAGCCATTATCTTCAAATCATCTGCCCAGTATGTTTTAGCATGTGCAGTACACTGGGATTTTAAGGACTAAAGTCCAGTTAAATGAAGCAATATGGTATTATTTCTAAAGATTGACTGATAAGCTTTTTAAAAGTGTGACCTTTTAGATTGTCTTGTTAGAGATGCATGCCTGCAACCACCTCTTTTGTGTGATGCAAACATTACCAATGTGGAGTGTTTACAATATGCTAAGTTCCTCTTACTTAGCCAACAGACCCAAACATTCTCACTGTATAGAGCCATATAAAGAACATTGTACTTAATTGTTGACCTAATTCATTTGACTGTTCTGTATCTGGTGATAAATCAAACTGCAGTGTAAAGTCTATCCATCTATAATAAGTGTCATTTTTGTTTTTTTTCAGGTTTTTCAAAGGACTCAATGTACAATAAAACTTGGAGAAAAAAAAAACAACTCTTGTTCTTGTCATTAATGTGATTGTCATTTAATTCAATGTGTCATGTCCGAGATCTCAATCTTTTCAATTAGTAATGAGTAGAGGGTATCCATTTTTCCTGTTGGCTTTATTCAATTTATTTTTAGCATTTGCCCCTACTCCTGTGAATAATTGAACCATTATTGACTCATAAAATGATAGCTGGACAAAAATACAAACCAAATACAGTACACACTCTTCCTCTAGGTGTTTGAAATCTTTAAAAAAAAGTGTCTGATTTTGAACACAACATAGGATGGGAATTCTACTTCTAAAGACGTGACAACTTGAAACTTAAAACGTTTCATTTTAATTTGGCACCTCTATAGATAACATAATTGTCACTGAGTATAGTGTAATCAAGCTTAATGTATATTTACCACCACTAAACTAGAAAAGTTTGAAAATGCACTATGAATACATAAAGTCTTTTTGATTAAGAAAAAATGGGATAAATAAGCATTTAAATTTAAGGAAAGTGCAATTAAATGTTGCTGCGGCTAACACCCGAGATGTATGTCCTATGAGTAACGGTTTGCATGCAGCCTGTTTCCATGGTGACGCAGTGACTCGGTTACATTTACAGCTGCAGCCTAGCATTCATTGCTACTCGGGGATGTCCAGCTTGTGCGAATTGGCCGCTATAATGGCCATGTGTCGTATGTTTGGTCTATAATCGGCTTATGTCTTAAACAGTTACTGTATGGCAGCTCCAACATGATGACTTTCCAGGTCAATGCATCGCTACCAACCGCAAAGGTGTCATTGTCAGAGGGAAGCTCAAATTGCAGCCACCGCGGCCCTGATGCGGCTAACGTCAGATATCCAACATACAGGAACTTCGGGATGGGAGCAGGTGGAGGACAAGCAGCTGTCAGACAAAATAATATCAGGAGGAAATTACCCGTGATACAACCCTTGAGCAGTGAGTAAGCGTGCTCCATGTTTCTGCTAAATCTATGAAGATGCTGCTAGCTTAATATGTCACCATTTATCTCTGTTGTAGAGTCCAGGGATTGGAAAACCTTCGTTAGCGGCTTCATAGTTGGAGGGTAACGTATATCTGCATTTTGACGTTTATTGAGGCCAACCTTATTTTTAAATGGTAGTAGTGGTAGTACACTTGATACATATTAAGAGTAGTAAATGAATTGTATACTGTATGTGTCATTATTCTGGGTGATATTCACCGTTACTATCCATGTGTGCTGGCATGTTATTTCTCTTTCTTCCATTCATGTGTAGGTCACCTAACTTAGCCACAGATGACCGACTGGAAACGGAGAACAGTGACCCAGAGAAGGACATCAGTGGAAGACACTTTATTTTTGATAAACAATGTAAGATTTGTAGATTACGATTTTCCCTTTCATTACTACAGTTAACACTTTTATATAATTTCTCACTGTCATTGTGTATTGGTCACTTTTGGCCTAGTAAATGAATAGGCTTCAGAAATAGAAAGACACTGAATTTTAGGCTTGTTCCTGGATTGTAACCTGCCAGCCACTAGATGGAGTAGTCCTCATACATAATGAGCACAGGTCTCATTTCAGTGACTGCAAGTATAGCATATTTAAGCACAATTTAACAAGGGGAATTAACAGTATTTGGAAGCAAAAAAATTGCTATAATTCTGTTTAAAAATATCTTTAAATAACCATTTTAGAAAATAATCTGACTATACGTCTAATTATTTTTAGGTGCAAGATTAGAGAGGACCAGAACTGTTATTCCTCCGCTGCCAAGAGACTACCATGTGCACAGATCTGGCAACCTGCATCCCATCAGCCTCTCCAAGGAGCTTTCCCACAGCCATGCAGGGCGGCCTTTCACCCTGGGGTAACCAGTGGATTAATGTCACTCAGCCCAGTAGTTGAAGCTGTACTCTTCACAGCATATTTCTGCAGACAGCTGCACAGATTGCAGTAATTACACTGAGTCACTGTCTCATGTATGAAAAGAACTACACGAATATGAGCTGAGAAGAGAAAGCAGCCAGATACAATTAATATTTTGACATGCATAATTTGTCCATAACAAACAGCTGATTGCTTTGATGTTAAATATTGTAGCAACAAGGGGCACACGATTATATCTAACATTGAATCATTATTAGTGTGCATCATGATGAGATCATAATAATTTATTACTGGTAGTCCTCCATTTGTGGGAACCGTTTAGTTCCTTCACTTTCACAAGTATGTAACAGCCCCTCCAATATAATTTGGAAAAACATGCATACCTTGTCTTCTCACATGAAATAGGTGGCTTGTCCTAAAGCAGAATATAAATAAAATTGGGCTAATGCTGACACAGAAAGTAACCAAAACAACAGGATTTATCCCAGCAGCTATAGTGCAGCTCTGTGTTTCATATGTTCATAACATCCTCAATTCTGTCTTCCAGCTACCCTGAAAGATATGAACTGAATACAACTCCAGCCATCCTCTTTCCCTCCACTTTAGTCCTCAATGGCAGAAACACCTTCTCAGTTGAAAACTGCAAGCACAGCAGGTATTTTTGCCCGTATACACTAAATCAGACCAAGCCAATCAATAGTTCTCTCAATTGTTTTGCACACCTTTATCCCATTCTGCTTTCCCTCTGTTCCACAGACCTAAGGTGAATTATCCGACCTACAACCTACTGACTGTTAGAGACAATCAAAAGAGTGAGTTATCCTGATGCTTTGACTCTAGTTCAGGTATTTGTTGTGGTTTTGACACGTCAGGTCAGAACGTGCCTGCCTGTGTAGCAAGAGGAGTCCAATCTTTAACCTGCACAGGTGTTTATGGTGTTGATTTATTGGCAGCAAACATGTCAGTTTTATGGATTTTCCTTCTTCAAACAAAAAGCATGGATCCTGCGCCCCGTCATTGTCAGTCCAGGGCACTGTGCTGTTTGTAGTTCATAACAAAGTGGGGCAAGGGACAAGGGGTCACGGAGAGAGGGAATGTTCAGGGCTGTCAAGTGGAGTGTTTTCTCCTGTGCTTAAAGTCCAGATACTGTACTCAATGCTGTTCTCTTTTCATTAACCTGTCTATTTTTGATTTAGTCCACTAGACTGTAAACACCAAGAACACTTATCCCAAACTGATATAGCTCAACACAAGTGTCCAGTGTTTATATTTGTCCATAGATCTCATCTTAAAAATTCTTCTTCCATCTCTCTCCGTCTCCTCCCCTCTCTTTTGCCACACAGGCCAGTCCTATCCAGACCCAGTGGTCGGAGCCTCTCGCTCTTTTCTCCACAGGATATCCGAGCTGTCCTCCTTGGAGGGTGAGACGGTGAGACAAGAAAAGCTCAAGAAAATGCGGAAACCTAAAAAACCTCCATCCTGACAATCACCTTCTTCCCAGTCACACTGGTCAAGGATCAAAACCTTGGAGTCTGTGCCAACGACGTCTGAGCAAAGTAAAACATTTAGAGCGCCATGCTCATTTCACTGGCTTGTTCTCACTGCTTGTTTGTCCTCGGTGGTATTAGTTTCCTGCTTAACATGGCTGATCTTCACATTTTGGGATTCCTGACCTGAGCTCATCTCTCTTAATGATTACATGTAGTATTTACTGTGGTAAATTGCAGTGTTTGCTACAACAATAGATGCTGATCATGAATATGAAATATTTTCTATTCTGACTCGCAGTCGTCAGTAGTTTCCCACTCAACACCTGCATGAAATGATATTTTACCTTTCTAATGGCTTGTAATGGCTGTTATGTAATACTGCCATATTTCGTGATGTATCATGAATATGTTGCAGATGCTGTAAAGCTTGGAGATCATTACAAATATATTTCAAACATTGCTGTTAACTTCTAATTAAGCTGTGTTAAGTGGAATATCTATGTATATATTAAATAGTTTAGCAAAACCATTATTGTGCCTTGTTAAACGTCTTCCTGAAATAAATACATTTATTTTTGTTATTGCTACTCCTTTTGAGTCATGATTCATGAGCTCCAGCTTCTAGAAGGCTAATAGAGGGATCTTTCCCTTCTTTTTGGCACATACACCACATATCGACCAGTGTAGTAATACGAATGCCTAAAAGATTGCAATGAAACATAATCTGCATTCCATATCTACAAAACAGATACAAAACTGTTCCCCCAGATCCCAGAATGTGGTACTTTCCCACATAGTGCATTGTTTTGCTGCTGTATGCAGGGCAGCTCATGTCTGAACACTCTTGTTCATTGTATTTGACAAAGACCACAGTCATTTTCTTTAGAGAGCAATGGCGACTTCATTATTTGAAGATGTTGCAGCTGGCGTCATCGTTCATGCTTGTTTAAAAATTCTGACTATTTGATTAGCACAATGACTCGCCTTGTTATTTCAATATCTTTCATGAAACAACTTGTTCCCCTGTTATGATAATGGCAAAAATTACAATAGAGAGGCATGAATGATATTTATATTATATGAATTAAACTGTTTTTTATGCTGGTGATTTGAAGACCAAAAAAAGCGCCATACAAGAGTTTGTGCAAAAATGGCTAGAAAAGCTTTAAAATAGTACTTTGATCATGATAATAGTATAGTGCGTCCCACACTATCAAAACATATATCATAAATAGGCCCTTTTTTATAATAAGTTGATACAAACACCATATTACAGGTGGTTGATAAATTGAATAAAACCTCATACGTATGTATAAAAATGTCAAAAGGAGGTCATAAAATTAAAAAATACGGCAAAATGCTGAAAATCGTCCTATAATGGTCTGTTGATACATAAAAACATAAACTGTCCAAAAATAAAAGAAAAACACCATATTGCAGGATGCCCAAAAATTGAATAAAAACCCCACATACTATATTTTGTCCAATTTTTTCTTCAAAAAGTCATAAAAATGCTAAAACTTTTGAAACATTTTATAGTATAAACTGTCCAAAACTTACAGAAACGCTAAATATTACAGGATACCCCCCCCAAAAAAAAGCTCATGAGCTAATTTTAAAAGATTTTACCATAACATGTGTCAACAGACTCTAATAAAGCTACTCTATAAATTTGGAGCATTTTAAAATTTTATAACCTTTTCATGGAAAAAAAACGAAAGACTATAGTATGACTTTTTTGTCAAATTTTGGAAAGCTCATAATATGGTGTTTTTTTGTCATTTCTGAATGTATTATGCTCTAATATGTATCAACACACTGAAATTGGGACATTTTAAGCATTTTTAGGCGTTTTACGGCATTTTAAAGTTTGACCACTCTGGACAAAACACGTCCTAATATGGTGTTTTTCTGTCCTTTTTCAAAAAGTGTCACCCTGACACGCATCAACAGACTCTAATAAAGCTATCCTGCGAATTTGGTGCATTTTTAAGAAAGTCGAAAATTGGCCCGAAAAAAAAACCCGACATGCTATAGTATGACTT